>NW_010577770.1:0-19115 GCF_000705375.1 Tinamus guttatus
AAAAAAAAATCGGATCCTTATCATTGATGAAGCAACAGCAAACGTGGACCCAAGGTAAAAACAAAATCTGGCACGTTGAGAAGAGCTCTATTTTTTTTTCTTTTTTTAATATCATCATCTCTACTGTAGAGATGAACTTAAATGCTTTGTGTTTCTTGTTGTTTGTATTGCTGTTTTGTGTTTTCCATGATAGCATCATTATTGTCTATTCAAACCGGGGAAGCTGAGCTTTGGATACAAAGCAGATGATATAAACTGGGAATGTGCTCAAAATATCCCTCATTTCAGTGCTTTCCATCGAGTAGGAAAATTAATATTCAAAGTTATTTGTCCTGCAGCCATAGACAAGAACTTTTTGGAAATGCAGACTAGTAACATCAGCATAGCTATGAAACTTAAGTTGAGTTCTGCTGACTTCAGGAAGAAATAGCTCTGCAAAAAATAAAACATAGCAAATTTGTTAATAAAAAATAGGTGAACAAATGGTTATAAACAAAACCAGATATTCTTCTGGCTATGAGATGCTATCCCTTCAGATTACTTTGGTACCGGTATAATAAGCTAAAGATGAAATAGGGTAAAAAAGGTAAAATATCCCAAACACCACGGGAATTACAAAACAGATTTTGAAATCTTAAAAGCTACCATTTATCAGTTATTATTATGTTTTGTATAACTCAGGCCAGCAGAATTTTCCTGAATTCTTTCCTGTTTGAACTAAAGCGTATTTCTAGAAGAACATTGAACCTCAATAGAAGGCATTTTCAATGACAACCCTTGTTCCAATAGCTAAGTACCCCCACTGTTAATTTTTGAAACATTTGAAACGCTGGTGGAAATATTTTGGAAACAATACTGCAAACGTACTGCATCAATTAGCCTGAGCAGAATATATAGTTCCAACAAACTATGGCTTGAGGGAGAACTCAACGTCCAAAGAGGACAATAACCCAGCAAGTCCCTCAAACAGATGCATTAAGGATTTTCTATGTCATCTGGGCGTGACTCATTTTTATAGCATCTTCTTGGGGGAGAAGTGGTGGCACTGGAGTGGCTTTGCAGTTCAGCTGACAGGGTATTTCAAAAACCTTTGGAGGAGTGCATTCCCTTTCCCAGAGTCGTGTGGGTTGTTGGGGTTTTTTGGCTGTTAGTTTATTTTTGGCTGAGCACTGATAGATTAACTGCGATTAATCGTAGCTGTGGAAATTTAATGCCATCTTACTCATCCTCCCCATTTTGGCATCTCATATACGTGTTCACAACCTGCACTATCCGTTTAATGGATCTTGATTAATGTGTGCTGCAATATATATTATAATAAGGTAAATGTTTGTGTCAACTCTAGGCAAAACAATACAAATAATAACTTAAAACTTCTTCTTTGCATTCAGTTTGTATTACAGTCATCATGACCTTTCCCTGCTCGTTGCTATAAGTAGAGCAGAGGATTTTTCATCTGTGCAATCTGATAGGAGGCTCACAAGGAAATGCTGATGCCTGTTGCTTAGTTGAACAGTCTGGGAGGCGTTTTTGGCATGAAGGAAAATCTCGTCCTCCAACGCACGGCCCCCGTGCCTGGCACCCCTGTCTCTTGCTTGGTGGCAAAAACGCCCTGTTCCAAGCTCCTGGGACAGGACACCAGGCTGAGCGGCCACCAGCTCTGAGACACTATTTCTCCTCTTTTGTTTTTCTTGGTATCTTTGGCTCAACTTCTGCTGCAGCCATATCCCTGCTCCATTCAGCCTGGCAGCAAATGCGAGAAGGCAGGGTTTGGGGGGAGACAAAATCGAATGAAAAACAAAAAAGCAGTTAAACAATTCTAAAAAGTTGTGACAAATTCAAAGCAGAAGAGCTGCAAATCTTTCTGTAGTCACTTCAGTGATATATTAAAACCTAATGCATGGTAACAGAGCCTGTTTAAAAAAAATAAAAGCTAGCATTGATTGCTAAGATGTTTGTACATTGAGTACAGTAGTACCTTTTAAGTGGTGTTTGTACTGCTTGTACAGGACGGAAAATTTTGAGACTGATCTGCTGCCACTTTTTAAATTGGTTGTTCATGGAGTTTGTTTAAACACAGTAATTGAGCGTAGTTCAGTTCATCAGGCAGTTTAACCTTGTAAGGTTTAACCTTTCTTTACATCGAAGCGCTATCTGTAACTGCCTCTCTTTTGGAGAAATTATCAGCATGTGTTGCCTCCTCCATGGCCGTGGAGGAATCGTGGAGTGTGAGATACGCTTCTGGGACAGTCCCGAGAGGACATTCGGCTGAAGATAAAGACTTATCCAGTGTTTCTGTTTCAGCAGCCCTCATTCAGATTGTACTTATTCTTGCTCTTTAGATAGTTTTCATTTTACGCAGTCAGCTATTTCAGAGAGATATACCAAATCTTGGCTGGCTTTGAAATTTGCTGTTAGATTCCTAACCCATGGTGGCGATGGGACTGCTCTACCACCGTTTCGTGTTTTCTTATCGTGCTCTTCTTGGGTCGAGTACAGCGATTCTGATTTTCATTTAATCAGATAAAAGTTGAGTTTTGTCATCCAGCAGCCCTGGTCTGGAATTCTGGTTGCGTCTTTGGTTTCAGCCGTGCCTAAAAGGTGGTGGGGCTTGAGCCACTGCAGTGGGTGACTGAGTCTCTGGGCCCTTGTCTGGCCGCAGGTGCAGGCAGCGGCCAGGTGCGTAGGCGCCAAAAAGGGCCCATTTGTGCCCTCAAACCACAGAAATGCTGCTACTTTGGGCACTTTGGAGAGTGGGCATATCCAGCTGGCATGGGACATAGTCTCTGTACTTTGTCAGCACTTGATTCTGTACTTGGCCGTTTTGATAATTTTGCCCCCTCCTACCTTCTTCCCAAGATTATCTGGGCAGATTGCTCTGGTGTTTCTGTCTGCCTTCCTAAAAGCTGTGCTGCACGCTCTGCTGTGAACCTGAGAGATGGTCTGGTGCAGTTCTTCTAGGTGGACATGTCTGCATGAGATTTCATACTCTGATATTCGAAGATGGAGTTATTAGATCTTTTTCTGATTACTTTGTAGTCTCATTTTAAAACCCTTATTGCACCCACAATACAGCCAACAGTTCCTTATTAGAGCTCAGTTTATATTCAAGAAATACCTGTTTAAGATAATAGATTGATAACATCTCTCTAAGAATGAGAAATGGTTTCTAACCTAAATGCAGGGAGAGGTGGTGCTGTGGAGAACACATGCAATAAATAAAAGGGATAATAAATGAGTGCATAGGACAGGGATGTTCAGCCATTATCCATTCTCCCAAGATAACAACAGGCGTAACCTGAGAGCTGCAAATCATTTCATGTTCTTTTAAAAGTGGTTTCCAACATTTCCAAGCAAGCTGCGTTTCTCTGTATTCCTTAGCTCTTCAGGAAACTTGCCCTGAGCTTGACTAGAAGGAAGGAAAAAGGCTTTCTCACCTCCTTCCAAGTAGTGTTATTGAGGCCTTTGTTTTGCTGTTCAGTGTAGACCCTCACTGAGCTGTTGCAGAGGATGCATCCTGCTGCCTGTACAAGCCTCTGCCCTGCTGTGTGTTATCGTGGGTAGCCCTGGTTTTCTCTGCTCAGAGAGAGAATAGTCTGAGAGCAACACTGAGGAGTTGATGAGAAGATGGCAAAAGTATATGTGCCCTAATAATGGGGCAGACACCACGGTGTTACCGTGATCGGAGGTCTGCGGGGACGTTACAGGGTGCTTTTCTCATGGAAGCTGTTACCCACCGGGCTAAAGAGCTCTTGGCCTTTCCCCCATTGCCTTGTTGGGAAGGAGGAGTTGAGGGCTCCCTCCGTGTCCTTCAGCTTCTTCTGGGAAATAGAAGGAGAAGGCCCAAGCTCTCTCTGACAGAGGCCCAGAACTTGTTCTTGGCTTTCCTGAATTAATGCTTATTACTGCTAAGCTATTGGCAAAAGATGGTCACGAAAAGAGTTTGTCAAGCTGCAAATCTCTCTGGTAGTTCAGGCTGCAACCAGAATTCAGGCAAAGACTTAGTTTTTCCTTGCCAGCTGCAGAATCATGGCGAAGCTCTGATGCTTCTGTCCCCCGGCGAGGATGCAGACACAGCAGCGATGTTCACTTGCTGAGAAACTTTCCTGTCCCAAAATGGAGATGGGAGTTTGTGGTTAGTGGAGAAGTGGCAGCAGGCAATACTCAGAGGCTCAGATTTATACAGTTTACCCAAAAAAGGATTTGGGCAGAGTTTAGGCTGTGTCCACCTTCTCTGTGGTGATTTGTCCTGTTGTCAGTCTAAAGTCATCTCTGTTGTAGAGAGCTGTTCCTCTGTCATGCTGAATGCTCAACCTTACTTTGCCATGAAAATTGTGTTCAGTCTTCCAGAGCATGAAGTAATGCTTCCTGTTACGGAAAGCCATTCTGTTACACCATTTGTCTTAAGTCATCTTATTACTCCAAAGTTTGTCATCTCTTTTGTTAGTGCCTCCTAACTTGACACCATCAGCACAATTTTCTTCTCTTAGTTTTTGACGTGATACCAAATGTCTATGCATGTCCAGACAGATTCACTATAGAGTACTTCTACCTAAAAAGTAATTTGTCTGAGGAATACATTTGTTGATGTGGCATGTTTGTTGTATTTTATTTAATTTTCCATCTGCATTAACAACTGGAGGAACAGGTAAAGTGTTGCATGCACCTGGTGCAGAGTAGTATAGCTGTCTGAATATACCAATTTATATAATTATATATTCTTTGTCTTATGTTAACTCTAGGTACAGCACTTATTGTTACGCAGTCATTCTATAAACGTTCATTCTATAAACTGTTTTAATATAAATCCTGGATGTGACAGCCTTGCCTTCAAGTGCGGATTTCTAGGCTGCTGCTTCGTTGGTCCCACTAAACCCATTGTATCTTGAGTGCTTTGGCTCTTCCTTCTCCTTTGGATGAGATTTTTAATTCTTACACTTTTTTTTTTTTTAATTAAACCTATTTTTGAAAGTGGATCCAGGATACCTGCACATGCAGCCAGCCTGGCCCCGTGCCCGGGCTGGGAGGTGAGGTTTCCATGCGGTGCCGCACGGCCGGTGCCTCTAGAGGGCATTCGGCCCCCGGTGGCCGCCTGGTTCAGGTGCTCGGTCGCGCTTGCCAGCCATGCCTTTCCCCTGCCTTCACTATAGGGAGGACCGTATAGATTCCTGAATTTATGCCTCACTGCAGTTCTTCAAGTTAGGTGGTGTCAGTACTTAGCTGCAATTAGTTTCTGAAATAATTTCCAGTTTTATAGCAGCTCTTTTGCCTTAATATTCATGTCTACAGCTCGAGAGCATTTTAGACTCATTGGGTTTTTGTTTTGTTTTGTTTCAGTATAACTTTATTTTGTTTTTTACGGTTGTTCTCAATAGGTTGTAGTTTTCACTAAATAATGTCCAGTTTTATCGGTATAGCAGCTCTTTTGCCTTAATGCTCGTGTCTACAGCTCAAGAGCATTTTAGCCTCTTTGGGTTTTTGTTGTTTTGTTTCAGTATAACTTTGTTTTCTTTCTTACAGTTGTTCTCAATAGGTTGTAGTTTTCACTTCAACCCAGTACTTCAGTATCTCTGTCCTAACTTGGTTTTTATTTCTCTCAAGCCTTTTATTTCCTCCTGATATGAATTCCTTGGTGCTTATTCATGCAGGAGGTTGAGATCCTTAACAAGAAAGGATTTATCCCTTTCCTTGGCAGATGAGTTACAGGTAACCCTTTCGATTTAGTGATATACCAAATTTTCTATTTATGTTTAAAATTTTCTGTTGAAAATTCAAATTTTCAAGATTTTAAAGATCAGTTTGAACCGATTTATTTACCAGCTAGTTTGCTTTATTTCTTTACACAGCTGAAGTCAAGAACCTTAGTTGTAGGCACTCTTGTGTTCACTGTTATGCCCATTTGCACTGAAGAGTATTTGCTTTTACCAGTTTTCCTTCACTGCTTGCACAAGCTAGAGCTTAAAATAACAGTGACTTTTTTAGTGTGGAAATTTGTAGGAATATCTGAATATAACTGCTAATAGGAGTGTTTTTCTTTCTGTAATCAATGCCTAGAAAATTAGTCTGTGAGAGTGAAACCAATTGTTATGCTTCCAAGAAGGAATTATTTTATCTTCAGTCTTTGGAGTACGGAGCTTTTGGAGTATGGGTCACGATATGCCTTCAGGTCACCTAATGTAGTAAGAGGAAGCAGCACTGTAATCCCTTCCCGACTGTATAGTTCCTGCTGTACGCTCATGTGTGCTAAGTCCTAGGTCCTGCCTGCCGCTCAGCTTTCCATGCAGGCGTCTCATTTTTGTCGCCCCTGCTCTTTGTGTGTTGCAGAACAGATGAGTTCATTCAGAAGACGATCCGAGAGAAGTTTGCTCAGTGCACGGTGCTGACCATCGCGCACCGCCTCAACACCATTATCGACAGCGACAAGATTATGGTAAGCCTGGCAACTGATTCAATTCTTTTTGGTCCCTCAATAAGATGAATTTTATTTATTTTTTTTCTTCTTAGTTTTGATCCAGAAGTGATTAGAAACATAGCTGTCCCTTAGACTTATCCTAGTTAACCTGCAGGGACTGACAACTCACGAAACTGTAGTAGTGACCTGAAAAGACTTCTTGCGTTGTTTGGCCCTGCAGTTTCCAGCCTGCGAGGCACGAACCCATTACAGGTGAGGTAGAGCAGCAGACCCGAGCAAATGAGCTCTGGCAGTGCCCAGAGCCCGAGGAGACGCACGCCCAGGTAGACAGAGTCAGCTGGATTCAGCAGCTTCATTAATTCAGTCTCGGTGGGCTGGGGGAGCAGTGACGGTAGTTAGTGGTGTGGGATGTGCAAGAAGGAAGTGGTGGCGGTTGTGGGGCAGGAGACACAGTGGTGAGGAGGCAGGAGCTGCCTTGGGCAAGGGAGGTGGTGGGAGAAGTAGAACTAGGCTGATGAATTAGTGGACACAGGCAGCTTTCTAAAGCAAGATTCAGACAGAAAAGATGAAGCGTTGCCTCGTCAGCTTTGTTTGCTATAGAGCAGGGATGGTCTCTGCCTTCAAAGCACCCTCCTTACTATCCTGCTGGCCCTGCACATGCACAGAAAATGAGCAATCCTTTCTCATTATTTTCATATAGAGCATGGTCTTCCCTAGGCTCTCAGGAAACCTGGCTGGGCTACATCCTCAGAATGATGTGCAGCCCACAGTTTGGCAATTTTCTGCAGTAGGAAAGGAGGAGAGGAGCTCTTTAGACACGTTTGCGTCACAGCCAGTTAGCAAATAACTGACATGGTGGTTGAAGTGGACATTCAGAACTTGGCTAAACTTCAAGCAGAAATTACTTTTCCCCTCACAGTGCTGACCTTAGAAAGAAAAAACAACCCCCCCTCCAATCTCTTTATTGAGCTGAAGATGAAAACCCTGAAAATCAACAACAACAAAAAAAAGAATGAAATGGAAGTGAATAGTGTTCTGATGCATAGAGTAAATTGTGAAGTGAGTGGTTATAGTACTTGCAAGGAGAGAAACTAGCAGAACTGTCATAATAAGTCATGTAATTGCAAGCATTTAAGGTGTAATAAATAAATATTTTCTTCCCTGTTGAATACCTCCCCACAAGTGTGATGGATATGTTGGTTTTCTACAACTAAAGTGAACAAAAGAGTTGTGAGGAAACAACTGTGACCTAATTAATAGCTGTGTGTGTTTGTTAGCCGTCCAAAGGGATTTCTGTGGGTTTGGGTTCATTAACTACCATTAACGTGTTATGCACAGAATGCTCTTTCCATTAAGATGTTTTCTTAGTTTACCTTTAATATCATACAGTTGTAATGACAAGTAAATGTTTCTGTGTACTTTTTTTTCCCCTTAAAAAACATTTGAACAAAGCATGCAACTAGGAAACCATCTTTCTTCCCAAACTGCTCCGTGCTTTATTACCAATGGTATAGCTCTTTTGTTGTATTTTTAGAGTCAGCATACTATTTTTAACTTTGTTGTTTCAGCTTAGGCCCTACTAAGAGTTCTGCTTTCCTAAAAGGCCATTTATTTTCATGCATTGTCTAATACAGTCCTTTTAGTATGATTTAATGACCTCTTTAGAATGTATGAAGGAGCAGATTTGCAAAAAGTGGTGCCTTAGGGTCTACAGTCTTCAGTAATTTTGAAAACATTTTTTGTGCTTTTAATATTGCTTCATTTTGATCTTAGGACTTCTGTAATTTTTTGGGACAGAGGAGGACAAGAAGAATAACACAGAGAAAAGAGGGAAACTGACACACTTGACCCATTAAGAAATCTGTTTTCTTGACATCCTTATTCAGAGTAATTGGTTCTGTTTCCATACAAATTGGAAATATGCACTTCCTAGAGGGGATAGAACAGAATTTTGAAGGAATAATGAAAGTGTGCGTTAAAAATCCAACGAACAAGAATGTCCCTCTGGAACAACTAACAATTAAATGAATGCCATTAACAATAAAACAACATTCATTGAAGTTTAATTATTTACTCAATATTAGGAAATTTGAGAAAACATGGCTAAAGAAGGCTTTCTGTTTTAAAATTTGATCTCAAAAATATGCGGTATGTTAAAAATATTCAATTTTAAATTGATGCAGTTTTTTTTTTTTAAAAAAAAAAGGAATGAAAATGCACTAGATGAAGTGTAGTTACTCCTTTACCCACTGTTCTTAAAATTTGGGGATTTGTTTTTCTTTCAGCTGAGACCTCTAAGTGCAATAATGCCTGTGTATACAAGCTATCCCAAATCCCAACTGTTTGCTACCAGGGTAAGCTTGATAGAAAATGGCAGAGGAGGAGCAAATACGCAACCTGACAACTGGAACAGTTGGGCAGTTTCTTCTGACAGACAATAAAGTTGTTCTTCAAGTAAATTTTGATCAAAATTGCTCAATCACAGAAAACCAAACCTTGATCTTGAACAAGTCACATAGTCTGAACGTAAGCTAGAGTGTGGTTTTTTTTTTTTTTTCGGTGGTTTGCTTGCTGCTTTTTTATTTCCATAGAATCATTATGTCTGGTAGGGCCCTCAGGAGGTTTGTAGTCCAAACACCTGCTCAAAGGGTGATCAACACTAACTTCAGACCAGGTTTGGCCTGAAACTAATTTCAGATTCAGGACTTTATCTTTTTGGATCTCAGAACCCCCAAGGTTGTTGATTCCCTGGCCTCTCTGGACAACCTGCCTCAATGCAATCACAGGAAGGCTGCTGTAAAGTCTTCTCTTCAGTGTGATTCTGCCCTGCTCCCTCAGTCTCTCCTCAAGGAGCAGGTACCCAGCCCACTCTGGTAGGTCTGTGCTGGACTCCATCCTGTTTTCTCTTGTGCTTCTTGCACTGAGGTGGAGCCAAAAATGGCCACAGTATTGCCGAGCTGGTCTGATGAGCACTCGCTAAATTACCTCCCTTGATCTGGCTATACCTCCTCTTGATACAGCCCAAGATGCTCTTACCCATCTTAAGATGCTCTTCCCCTCGCTGTCGTGGTGCACAGTTTGATTCCCATTTAGCCAACTGCCCCCCAAACCCCAGCTCCTTTTCAGCAGAACTGCTCCCCAGACAGTAACTCCCCAGCTGGTTCTGGTGCAGGGGGTTGGTCTGTCCTGGATGCAGCATTTCACATGCGTGTCTGTTAAATTTTTTGAGGCTCCTGTTGGCCTGTAACTTCAGTGTGCCTAGATCCTTTTGGATGTCGGCCTTGCGTTCCATGTATTGACTGCATTCCCCAGTTTGATGTTGTCCACAAACTTTTGATTTAATTCAATTTAATTGCTTGTTAGGCTAGAAGTTTACAAAAATATGATGTTCACCTTTAGGGTTAATTCGAACATTAAAAAAAAAAAAAAAAAAAAAACATCGACCAAAAAATAATTTTGAGGAAGTCATGAGAAAATGTCAAGTTGGATGAGTATGGAAATAAGAACTGAACGTGAACTGTTGCAGGTCTGCTCACACCCTTCGTAATAACCGGTTCTATTTTAGAGAGAAGAAAAGCCTACTGGAAGAGAGGAAAAAAGGAAGAACAGAATACATTTTATACAACTGTAGACAAATCTGGCCTCAGGAGTTGTTTTAAATTCTCGTTTGTTCCGTTCCCAAAACCATACCTCTGGTTTCATAATCCAGGTCACACCTTAAGCGTATTTCCATTATATCTATCTTAGTGATAAATACTTTTTATCAGAACTTCAAACGCTTAAAATCACTGAGGGAAGAGCTGTATTGTGTAATGTGATACTCTCTAACCCAATCACCTCGGTGAGTAATACTACGTTGCACTTGCATAGGACCTTTCATCTGGAAATTGTAACGCTCTTTACAAACATTAATTAATTAAACTTCAAACACCTGGGTGAGATAGGGAAGTATCCATACAATCTTTGGAACTGGAGTTGGAAAGACTTGTTAAGTCAGGCCATCAAATAATACTACCATAAAATTATAATCCAGCGGTTTTCAGAGGCTTTTTTTTTCCCTTCCTGCGCTGCTGCTGCTGCTCTCATTGCCTTTTCCTCATTTGTTTGAGAACCCACACGGTGACTCCTCCCGGCAGGCGCTTGCGTTCCCGTTTTAGCCACGGGCAGCCACCCTGCTCCCCTCCCGGGCAGAGGGCGAGGGTGGCAGGAGAGGCTCTGGCCTCTGCCCGGTGCCGCGCGTGCCCGCTGGCTCCTGCAGCCCTTCATCCCACAGAGCCTCCCCGCCGCCACGTGCAGCAGCAGCTCTTGCCCTGGCTTTTCCTCGCCTTGAAGAGAGGGCCTTCAGCCTAAATCCCATCTGCAGCTTAGCAAACCGAGCCCCGGGCAGCCTGAGGCTGACAAGAGGCACCGTTCCCAAGGCTTCCAGTGGGATCCCAGGAAATCCCTGCCATCTGCTCTCTTCCTCTTCTCTGATTTCTCCTCCAGGTTGAGAAATCTTTTTCATATAAATTCTACTTCTGTAAAGGAGACAAGCTTACAGAAATTGAGGTGTAGTGAATCAGTAATAAATTAATTTGGCAAGAGCCTGGTACGTTAAATGCTATGCCATTATATTTTTCTGTAGGAAATCTGTAGGCTAGTCAAGGTCCATGCATTATCCAATGACAAAGATGTTTTTTCCTAGAGACTTTTCATATCAGTGGAGTGCTTCTTTGAAATGGAAACTCTATGTAAGCAGGACTTGATCTTGTAATTAAAAACTGTCATTCAAATAAGATGTTTTTGTTGAAGAGAAGCATGGGAAGAGGTTTGATTTATGGGAGAACCTGTTGTGATTACGTCCTGAAATGACTAACATTCATTCAGGTTAACAATACAGTGTACTCCACTGCCAGATCAAGAGGTCAAAACATAACCAGACATTTTTTTCTGTTCAAACTGAGTTTGCTCCCTTTTTTCTATCAGAAGCTTTTGACCTCAACCCCATCTGTAAGTATCAAACATAAGTAACACAATATGGTATCTTCTTCCTTTGCTTTTTCCCTTTTAAAGCCAGAGACCTTATCAAAGCATTAAAATGGAAATTGATTCAGAGAGGAGAAAAAAAATGCATTCTGTGTCATTTAGCTAGCATTTTTACTTGTTTTTCCTTTAAAATATTTGCATGATGGTACAGAGGAGACATTGACATCTCAGTTGTGCAATGTAGAATTGTTTTATGACCAGCAGTAGAAGTGCATGTGTCGTGCACGTCGTACCTGAGTACCTTTTCTTGGTCAAAGAAATGACTCCCCGCGTTGAGGTGTTACCAGCGTTACGTTGCACTCGCTGTGGTGGGACTTCTGGTCCTTCGGAATCAGGCGCCGTGTTTGGGGCGCTGTAGGCGACGGCCAGCTTCAGGAGGGTGAACCAGGCAGCTCAAATGAGACCTGAAAGGAAAGGTGAAGCCGTGGAGGGAAGTTTTGGTGGGTTTGTTCAGAGAAAGGGAGTCCTTGAAGGTAGCATCACTGAGTTAGTCATTAATGCTGTGGGCTGTTGGCTCTTCCTTTGGTCGCATTTTTGCTGCCTATTTTAAATACCACGACTGGAAAATCTGTGTTTTACAGTAAAACTTACACAATCCCCTAAAGAGAATGTCTGAGTTGTAAGATGTCATAGAAATATGCAGTCCTAGTTGCAAAACAGTCCTTGGTGAGCACTGTGCGTGTTGCCCAGGGTGATGACTTTTTTAGTTTAAGCCTGTGACAGTTTAAGACTGTCCGTTTGGTGGAGAGCTACCTGCTCTCCTATACAGGCTCTCACGTGCAAAATGTGTTTTAGACAGGTCAGCTGGCAGAAGCCATAGATTTCTCTTGGTCTTTGGGGTGATCTGGGAACATGTGGTACTTGATGAAAGGTAGAAGTATTTGAGCTGCGTTCAGAGCTCTTCTTTAGTCCCTTAAAATGCAAAAGTAGGAAGAACTGCATGGGTATAAAATGGATATTTTTTATGGTAAGGCACAGATGCGGAAAGTGTTTCTGACCTTATATTATCTCAGAATCCTGAATGTGATTAATTATTCGTGGATGGCTGTTGAAGTCTGTTAAAAGAATATATAAGTAACTCGGTGGATTACAGCAGCTAGTAGGAGCCAAATCCTCAAAACTAGGGATCAGATTCCCCGTAGGGTTGTTTAGGCACTTAACTTTTCATTGAATCCTTAAAGTAGCTTGTGGATCTGGATTCAGATGTCCACAGAGAAGTCTCTCCATTCCTATTTCTGTACGTGCCATTAGTGTTCTAAAGAAACAAACACTAGTAACTCCTCTTTTTTTGACCAACCCTCTGTCTGGAAATACTGACTAGTGAATATTAGATGAAAACAATATTTTTTTTGCAGGCTAAGAAAAATACCAGCTGTGCTGTGGGACAAAAGTCTGTTGCATAAAGTGTCAATCTTGAAATATAAAGGATAGATGCAGAAAGAGGGGTCCTGCCCAGAAACATAAGTTTGAAGTTCATGGTGATGGCTGAGATAGCTTGTTTGGGGAGGTGAGAGAATGCTGTGTCTCAGGATACCTGTATATCAGTATCCCATCAAAACGCTGGTTCTATATATTGTTGGTGACTGGTTGACCAGGTTTTCAGGATCCGGAAGATCAAATATGAAAACTTGGGAAAGATCTCCGCACTAGCTGTAGGGCTGGTCAGAAAGGCCTGCGGGAGCCTCCAGCAGTTGCAGCGCGGTTCCTAGAGAGCAGAGGTGACCGCCAGCCTCCCTGCCTGGCTCCTTCCTCCTGACCTGGTGGAGGGGCAGGGGCCTCCAAACCTTCTGGTTCCTCCTTTCAATGGGTGATCAAAGACTTTCAGAATTTCTGAAAGAGCCGAACATTAGCAAGAGATTTTTTTTTTTTTTTTTTAGAAATGATCGATTTTATTTTGAATCTGAACAATGCCAAGTACCACAGTTCCAGAAACTGGAAATCCATGGGGAGAAATGGATCCCTCGGCGTTCCTTCTTGGAATTTATCTGTTCAGCTTAACAAATAGTAACAGTGAAGGTGGTGTTTTCAGCACAGACTAATTTATGTGTTTCTACCATTAAGAGGGGACGTTATGTTGATGTTTAGGCTGGGTTTTGCATAAAATACTGAGCTATGTACCACAAACGTGTATTTGAGCAAGGGTTGTCAACTGAAGTGGAGTGCGTCCCTTCACTTGCGGGTATCACACCTGGCCCAGCAGCCTCTAAAAGGAGGAAGCTGAAACTCCAAAGAGCTCTAAAAGATAAAGAAAAGGCTGTTGATTCCCTTTGTCAGTGTTATCCACACCTCACCATAAAGTTGGCATCTCTGAGTTCTTAAAAGCTGCTCCCAATTTCAAGAGGGCCGCCCAGCAAGATTCCTCTTTTGCCTGAATAAAACAACTAATTACTGAAGCAGCACTTCAGATGGGAGCATTCAGATGAGGAGCTGGATTTGAATTACTGCAGGGAGGCAAGCCAGTTTTCATGAATCTTGATCTTTCATTCTGTCAGACGTTTGTGTGGATGCATTTCCATCAGTATAAGGACAGGGCAGTTGGATCACATTCCTCTAAAGGCAGTAGTGTGGCATCCATACTGTGCTAGTAATGCTAGCAACTCTTTAGAGATTTTTTTGCTTTCTCAGAACTACAGTATTATTTTAAATGTAAATCAGTGCAGGACATGCTGGTGGCTGATACTTTGCGCAGAGAGTTTCTGATAAGGTGAAACTTTGTGCATGGCAGCCAAACCACAAATTCATTGTCATAAGCAACTGATAAAACCAAGAGAGTTGCCCAGTCATCTGCAACAATATTCCTTAACCTGTTGAAAAATATATTTTCCTTGTTGCTTATCTACTTTGTAAGATCTTCAAAAGCTGTATTTAAGGGTAGGATTTCTTAAGCTGGAGCGTATCTTCTGACACTTCAGGTCCATCTTCAAGCCCTTCTGCAATCCAGATTGAGAAACGTGGCTTTTCAGTGATGGAAACAGTCGTTAGTGATTGGCCAAGGAAGAGGTTTTTCAACATTTGCAGCTGCTGGTAGGAAGTGGTACCAGGTCCCTTCACACTCTGAGGGGAGAGGTTGAACTCACACTAGTATATTCGCTGTTTTGAGATGAGGAAATTGAAGAATACAAAAAACATCTGCAGTGACTGGTTAACAGGTTTTTCTTTCCTCAACCGAGGTAGAGAAGGAGCTAATATCTGTAGAGTAAGACATAATTGTGATTTTTTTCCCCCCACAACATTCCAGCAATGCAATCAGATACAATACAATAGCATGCAATCAGATGGAGAAAAATAGAAGGAAGCATCTCTGAGAAAAATTGAGATAATACATATACAGAACAACTTGCCAGGCAGTGCTCAGTTTTCCATGTGTCTCAGGAATAGTGTTAGTATAAAGAAACTCACTCGTTCTGGTTGCAGAACAAAATGACTGCAGTTCATGTGTGGATTTTTAGGAGGGTGCATCTCAACTCCCCGTGATCAGTGGCAGACTTGGCATTGTAACAGAAAAATAAGCTCTGCTGAGAAGAACTGTTTTTTAAGTTTTGGAAATAATTCTTAAATGTAGAAGAAACACTCACTGTGCTGTTTTTTTTTTTTTTTTGAAGGAAATAAATAAATAAATAAAGAGTACCCAGCTGGCATATGATATATGAAATGTACATTGTTTGACACCAAATTTGGGCAGGGTTATGTGCAGAACAATATCTGCACAGGAGCTTGAGGAATGCTCAGATTAAACCTGAAGACTAAAAGAAAACAAAAGCGAGAGACAGCCACTCCCCCTGCAAATAAAAAAAAACCCAAAGCAATGAAGAAATTTAAAAAACAACCACCCTTTAAAATGGTTCCTGAATTATACCTGCCCCCTTCTCAATGTTCTTCGATGTTTGCAAACCTGTTTAGGTCGGTTGATATTTACAGCTGACTCTTCAGAGAAGTATGTACATGTTTCTGATCTGTTTTGACAAACCATGATGAGACGGAAGAGGCAGAACATACTCTCATCTGAACTTCATGCCAACTGGGACACAGGCCCTGCCAAAGCGATGTATTGTCTTTAGTAAATATATTTCTTATAATATGATGTAACCAGAAGCATCTCCTGAATATTCTCCTCTTCCCAGGACTTTATTGAAGATCATCTTGATGCGTGCTCTCTGAGGGAAACATTGTTTAAAGTTGTACTCCTAGCAGAGTTTTGAACTTTTATAATAATTTTGTTGTTTGGTGATCTCTTCTCCAAGTCTAAATTAAATCAGATGTAGTCCCTAGGAGATAATTTGCTTGAATTATTTTCCTTTTGAATAGGAAATAAAAACATTTATGATCAACTCTTAAATGTCCCATTTTCCCTCTGGCTTTATGGTGAAGATGAACGTGAATAGGAATAGTAGTCATTCCTCAATAATAATTGAAATAAATTCCCATGCCCCCCTCCTCTGTTGCTGAACACTTCCAACCTTGTACTTTTTTTTTTTTCTCAGAATGTTTTATAACTATTGTTCTCTTGGTTTGTCTGCTTTTGCTGCTGCTGAAAGTTAGAAAATGCAGGATTTAGAACTTTCTTTTTGTGTCAATGGATAGCCATAAGTACTTGTTGCTTGGCACAGCAATCTGAAGGGTGTATGTTCTTTCTTTTTTTGTGGCTAGTGACGCTTATTTGCCTATGTTAATCCACCAAAACAATACTAGATTCACTTACAAAGTGAATGTTTGCTTTTCAGAAGTCCTTTGTAGCAGAACGGCATAGATATTTACAGGATTCCCCAGAGAGAATAGGTACTGCCCTGGTCCTGCAGCCTGTGAAGAAATTTGGGCCATCTCTGTAGAATATATTCTTCTTTTGCCTTCACTGACCTGTTTTTCTCTTCTTTTCTTTGTAAAATGAATCTCTGATTTCTTTTTTTCACTGTTTTGTCTTTTTTTTTGTCTTTTTTCTTTTTAAGTCACGCACAAATGCCAGCATATATTGAATGTCTAAACTAATCTTGCTGAGGGAAGAATTCTGGATATGAATAACGTGAGCTTTATTTATGTAAAGTCACTTAGCCTAATGGGACTATAGATACTTGGCTTTGCTAGGAAGTCTGTATTTGCTGGGGATCCTTTGGCTTTGTTGTGCTATTATTTCATTAATTACAGAGCACTCCCCTCTTTTCCCTTTACTGAATTTGTCCTGAGATTATGGAATGGAAATACTGCAGTTTGGGGGTTCGGAGAGCTTAGAGTAGATTTTTTTGATAGAATACACCTGGGGCAAAAATAGACCCCACTACCTTGTGGTAGCCAAACTTGATGCAGTTTTAGTTCATTTGCCTTTTGGTGGTGTAAGCAAATAGCTCTTCTATGCTAGCAAGTGTTTACATAAACAACACATTGATGTGGCTAGTGCTGTGTTTTCATGATTGCTTTTGCAGGTCACTCAACTCCAAATCGCTCCTTTTCTGTTTCTCAGCTCCACCCGATGTTTTTAATTCCGCTCTTTCTCTGCTGCTCTGGGCCTCCACATCCAAGTGCTGTTCAGATCTCCTTCGCCTCCTGCCCAGCATGGTGCTTGCCCTCCTGAAAATTACATGCCTGTGAGGAGCAGTCACTGCCCCTGACTGTTCAACTCAAAACATTCGATGGAGTGGGGTTAGATGGCACAGGGATTTTACTCAAGGGCAGCATAGTGTTTAAGTACTGATAGAACATAAAATGTCTCAACAGTGCTGCTTGAGTAAAGATAATTTGGACAGATGTGAGTAAAGATCAGCCTCACCGTGTATAAGGAGGGGAGTGAACTCCTCTGAGCAAGAATTTTCCTGCATGCACTCTTGCACGGCTGCCAACATCTCACTTGGTAAATATTTTACTATAGGAGTTATTCTTCCACTTGGGAAGATGCTGTTGAAGCTGTAAGGGTCTAACTACAAAATGGGCAAAGACAGTGCAGAGGACATAAAAAGAGGCTGTCAGTGCAGGGCAAGTGGCGAATATGGCCCTGGTTTCCATACAAGCCCTTTGGGGTTGTATAGTTTTAGTGTTTATTTTGTTTTACTCTGGGATGTCTAAATATTTCGCAGACAGTTAACACCCACAGCATGATTATGAGGCTTTATTTTATCTATTTTGCAAATGGTCAGATGGAGGAACTGAAAAATGATTTCTCTAAAATCTTCGACTCTCAAACATCTGTGCTAAAGTTTATGAGGAAATCACGGTCTGGTTTCAAGTCCCGTGCTCTTTTGTGTGTCCTCCATAATTGCTTCGCCAATCTGATTTTGCAAACTAGCAGCTTCCCTGGCTTTTCTGCGTCAAGTTCCACAGGTACAACCACCTGGGAATGTATCTGGGTTCAATTCACCCATATTGTGCAGTGATAAGAGTTGCATGCAAGAGGATCAGAAAATATGTGGCTAGTAAACACCAGATTCCACCTTTCCTGAATGATTAGCTTGCTTTTTGAAGTCCTAATGATTTTAATTTGGCTTGGAGTCAGTGAGTAAGAGTATGCAAAGCCTTAGCCAAAGTATCTGTTTGTTTATTTAAATTTTATCAGCGCATATTTCTTCAAAGAAAAGTACCTACCTCTTTGTCTAAGCACTTTTTAATAAATGTATAAATATATAAATGTATAGCTCCCAAGTAAATCAACTTAAATTCTTTCCATTGTCACGTAGATGAGAACAGTTAATAGAAATGTCTTTTTTTTCCCTTTAGTTAAGATGGTACGTGGAGTATTCCTAAGTTATAAAAATGATATTGACTGTTTTTTCTCATTTAAGATGTTTTAAAATAACACATTTTGTTTGTTCAGTTTGTTTCCTAACACAAGCTTGCGTTTTTTATTTCTCAAGAAAGGACACTAACAGTGTGATGATTTGTTTAAAATGTCAGTAAATTTTTTTCTAGATGCATTTTGCATCTAGAAGTCTCTTTTTCTCTTTTGGACTTGACCGTCTAAAACGTGCCAAGGAGGAGCAAGTTTTTGGATTATTGCCTTCCTAAGGAAGCTATCTTTAACTGACTTACTGAAATATATAAAAGATAGTGATGAAAAATATATTGTTAACTTATCTTCAAATATCCAGATTACATGGGATAAAACTGTGCACTGAAATAGCTACATATGTACAGGAAGTGCCTTTGGAGATGACATACTGTATGTGTTGTATATTAAGTCACTGCATACTGTGCCGTGTGGTGCCACTGGTGATGTAAAGCTTTCCTGCTAGCGCTTTCTTCAGCTACATGCCAAGCAATTCTGGATGTCTCTTGTGGGGGAAATCCCAGTCTAGGCTGGATGCTTTAAGATAGGAGCTTTTGAAAATAGAAAATAGCTTTTTATAGGTTCCTCTGCAAACAATTTATAAAATTAGATACAGTTATGCCATTATCGTTGGCTGAGTCGATATATGTTCCAGTGCGATGCCCTTAAGCGAACAGGAAGCTCAGGAAGGGGAGTCCTTCCCTTGGTGCCCGGCCCCTGGCGTGGAGTAAGCGGAGGAAGGCCGGAGCAGCGCTCATCCTCACCGCGGAGGAAGGCCGGAGCAGCGCTCATCCTCACCACGGAGGAAGGCCGGAGCAGCGCTCATCCTCACAGTGGGGGAAGGCCGGAGCAGCGCTCATCCTCACAGTGGGGGAAGGCCGGAGCAGCGCCTCATCCTCACGGCGGGGGGGGGGGCCCCGCGGGGGCGGG
>NW_010577770.1:19193-67659 GCF_000705375.1 Tinamus guttatus
AGGCCCGCAGCAGCTCCGCATCCTCACGGCGGGGCAGCCCCCTCGCGTGGCTGCACAGCTCCTCCTGGGCAGGGGTCGGGCCCTGTGCACATGCGGCCGAGCTCCTGCCCTCCTGGGTGAGGTGCCCAGGGGAGGCAGCCTAGGCAGACTGCACGAGCCCGAAGCAGCGCCTCGGGTCTGTGTCCAAGCTCACTGGGGCTGCAGGGTTTTTGTTCTTCTGGCAGTTGTCCTCATGATACCTTTTACTCACCTCTTTCCTGAACAGCTCCATTTTTTTAGAACTGTTTTTTTCCCCTACAAGTATGTACACCACAATTATATTTGGTTATGAGTCCATGAATGAATTTGGTTATTGCCATGTTGTGCCAATATCTTTTTTCAGCAGTATACATGTTTATCCAGTTTTTTATTTATATAGGAATAAAAATATTTTCTCTATTACTTTATTTTCTCACGTAACTTTTTTTTTTTTATGTTACTCCTCCTCCACACAGAGTATAGAGCTTATAAGCCAATACTAAATTTCTTTCTTGAGTCAATACCATTAATTCATAAGCCAGGTAAGCATTTGAGTATATCGCATTTGTCAATATTGACTTTTGCTTGCTATTGTGTTGCTCATTTACTCAGGTTAGTTGGGTTTATCTGGATATCTTCTGGTCTAGACTTACCTGCATGCTTTTGTGTCATTTGGGGGTTTGTTACTCTGCTGATAGCTCCTTTTTCTGATGACTAGCACCTATGTTGCTCCCACAGTACCTACCAGTTCCTAGCCACTAAGCTTTCCCCACAGTAAAAATATACTGTTTATTTCTAAGCTTTGTTTTCTATACAAGTTCTTGAATACTTTTTGTCTCTTGTAACATGACTATTTAGTTACAGGAGATAGATTTCTGGAAATCCAAATAAACCATTTGTGCTTTTACTTTTCTTCTGGTGCGTTTGAAGAAATCTGTCAGATTTGTGAGGTCCAATTTTTATTACAGCTGTGATGAGCAGTTGCTGCCTGTGATCTGGTGTATGTCTTGTATTTCCACTTTAATGATGGTTTTGACTAAACTACTGTCTCATCTGAAAAGAAAATATACTCATCTGAAAGTTTCCTGCATGATCACTTAAGGCCTTTCAAAATGTAAGTGCTGTACTTGCTGCCATGCAGTCCATAAATGGCATCACGAGTATGAGAATATTTTCTTAGCCATCCAGTCAGCCAACTCTTAAATTCTTTGAATATTTTTGTCTGTATGTATCCTCCGTGGTCTAATGACTTATTAATGGCTGTTTAATTTCACTCTTATTTTTTTCCTTCTCCCTTCCTCTTTTGGGGTACCTCTGTGTCTGGTGGCATCTCATCTTTTTATGTATAAAAAATAGGTTCAGAGTAAGTATTTTTCTAATGTGTAGCTGGCAAAAAAATGATGCCAGAAATTGTTTATCTTTTCAGCAACATCCTCATTTTCTTTAATTACATCTTCACCTCCTCTAATCCAAAAGGTCTACTTACTCTCCCCTAATCGCCTTGGTGGTTATTGCTTGTTTTATACCTACAGCTGTTTACTTCAGAGCCCATTTTAGGCCTCTAAACAACAGGCCTTTGTTTCTTTCTTACACAATGAATCTTGCAATCTGCTTTGTTGGCTTCACAAGCATTGTATTTCCATATTCTGCATAACTTTGCATTGGATTCCTGTAGGTAGAATGGCTGTAGGGCACTCAAAAATAGTACAACTGGTCTATAACCTGAAAAAAAGCGTTTGAAGTGCTGTTTGAAGACGGCATAAGGTCTCATTTTCAGGATACAAAATCCCTCTTAGCACTTAAAGAGCTTATAGTCCACCGCACACCTTGCTTATAGTCTCTAACACTTGCTTTGGAACTTTGTACGTTATTAATTTTATTTTTGTTTGATTTAACAGGTTTTAGATGCAGGAAGACTAAAAGAATATGGTGAACCTTACATTTTGCTACAGGAAAAAGATGGCTTGTTTTACAAAATGGTGCAACAAGTGGGCAAGACTGAAGCAGCTGCTCTCATAGAAACAGCAAAACGGGTAATTTTAAAAGAAGTGTTAATTAAGTTTGTCTCTGCAATTTGTTTTTTTCAAGTTTGTGTGTTCGGTGTTATGATAGACCTTTCTCTACACATCAGAATCAGCTTTACAAGACTAAACCTCATTTTTGGTGCTTTTTTAGTGGGATATACCCAGACTTCAAAATGATAAATATATTTATGTACACTGACTTGCGAGACAGTTTGGTTTTCTCGCAGTTGTCCACATGTACACTCAATGGTAAATGCTAATGATATGTGACATACACTCCTGTGGAAGACTTTGGTCTTACAAAAACTTGAAAAAAATCGTAAAGGCTGCATAGCACAGCATTGAGTTCTGTTGTTTCTGCATTTTTAAAAGAACTCCCACAATTTTCATTTCAGGATCAGTATCAGCACATTATTTTATGGTCTTTCAAAGTGAGATTATGTTCTTATTTTGTGCTGCTTCTCCTTTGTTCTTGTATCCCTGCTTCATTCTGCACAGATGATGAATGGTGCTCATTGAATGTTTTGTTGCCTCCTGTTCCTTACCAGGCTCTGTGCCTGTTTACTACTTACTATTCAAATCCTACTCAGAGTACAGAATTATCAATGTAATTGTGAGCATTCCTCTGGCAATCAAGGTGTTTAAGAAACATCAGTGGATTAATTTTCATAAAATGCCTCTGAGGTGAAGCTCTATGATCTCTACCTTTCAGATGGAAAGCTGAAGCAGAGATAAGAACATAAAAAGTGACCTCTGGTTGAGGAACTCATTTTGACCATCTTTTGGCTTGATGACTAGGAAAGAAGTTTCTGTTCATTATGATTTTTTTTAGAGGGAGAAAAAAATCAGACTAAAATTCTGTGTTTGTATTTTTTTAAGAGAGTTTTTTAGATGAAGCTTTGTAGCTAAGAACATACACCGTAAATTCATATGTGGCACTAATTGCAGAACTCTGGAAACAATTTTTTTTTTCCTTAACTAGACTATCTAATGAGTCCTGCTGTTTTCCTAAAATGCTGCAATGGGACTTACTGTATTTTGTTACTAGAAGTATAAGGGGCTAGCTGTGCTCTTCATGGTATGTGTATGACAATCTGGAGCTTATATAACTTAGGCTACAAAGGAGCATGTATATTAGGCGTTGAGTTCCCGTGACCAGTGTTTGTCTGCAAAGTGGAGGGCAGCTTCCTAAGGCTCCATCCTTGGGATGGTGAGAGGTGAGGCTGTCTCACTGTCATCACAGAGGTTTAGCCATGTCATGCTGTCTCTCCTTCCTTCCCTGCAGCTCTTCCCCATTGCACAATTGCATTCAAAGATAATTCAAAATATATAAAAATAATTACTTGATGTTACTTGCCCGTATAGTCATCTGCAGTTACCACATCAATGTTATGTGATTTTGTACAGGAAGGGAAGAGATCCAGGAACCAGTCTCTGCTGAAATGTGGTTTGATGAAAAAGTTTGCTAACTCCCAGGCTAGAAGGCAGATACAAGCTTTAGCATCTGCCAAGAATGCAAAGCATGGTGCTTATCCACACTCAGTCCAAAAAAGTAGGAATTAAGAGACTCTATCTCCCCTCAGTAGCTATCCAGAAGTTCTCTCCATTTAAATGACTTGGACATTCATTCAGGGTTTTCTTTGTTGATGTCCCTGGTGCTCCATGCACGCTTTCAGGGAAGCTGCTTAGTCAGAAGAGCTAGATCTTGTGGCTCTTCTTACACTTTGTAAGTCTGCTACATGGATTGCTCCATGATACATGGTCTCATACATTCCGACTGCGGTTACTAAGAACTGTTTTTATGAAGAACAGCTTTTATTCTGTTGCTGAAAAACAGCATGCTGCACATGAAAAGAGATGGTAATATGGCATATATATGTGTTTCAAAAGGCGTTACAGTGGGTTGCTAAATAAAATGGCTTGGAATGGGGCCATACTTTGATGATGATCACTTGATTTATTGCATTCTGGACCTGAACCTTGGGCAGAACATACTTGTGTTAAGAGCTTCTTTCAGTAAGGTGAGAGTTCAAATGCATTTTTTGGAACAGTGTAGCTTCTACATATATTCTTTGACTGCAAGTAAGGCACATGTGAATAACTGTCACAAATGACTAGGCACTTTTAATTGGAAGCCTCATTTTCCAAAACTCTCCTAGGTATCCTAGCTAATGTTGAAAGATCCAGCTATTCAAGATCGTAATATATCCTGAAACTTTAGTTCCCTCTTCCAAAATGATCCAAACTTGCTATCTGCTTGTCTGTTTAGATCAATGAGTATCCCTGATTTTTGCACAAATGCAAGAAGAAGAAAACCAGCTCAGTGGACCTCAAGCTGGAGACTGCAGGTGCAGTCTAAGCAGTGCTTGAGCCCGACCGCAGTAGGGCTGTGCTTTGCACCGTTAGACTTGTCTCCAGAATAACGCCCTAGGAGAAGGCTGTTTTTATCTTTGTTCATTTTACAAGAAGCTATTAGGAGAAAATCCTATGGGAAAGTGAGATACAGTCATCAGACCGTTAAAGAAGTGTGCTCAGTTATTCAGATAAACAAAACTTAATGTGCTCTCCTGTTGAGAGAAGCTTTTCCACAAACTTTGGTGGCAGCAGGATAGGGCTGTTTTTCTGTCAATCAGTTCTTGAATAATTTGAGGGAAAAGTAAGGATAATTTTGTATTAAAGCTATGACAGATGTGTAAATATTAAAATACTAGCTGTTATCTCACCTCAGTGATTACTTTTTAAAAGGTTGCAGCTCAGCTGGCAGCAAGAGAAACTTGAATAAAGACTTGGGCATTTAATATCTTGAGGGATTGGGCCCAGGGGAAGAATTGCAATGAGACAGCTGAAAAGCAGCTGCCATTTCATTATGTCTCTAGCAACGTGCCAAGGTTTTCTATTAACTTAAAAATAAAATCGTATTCAAAAGCTACAGTAAAAGTATGTCGAAGTTATGTTTTAAACCAGGAAATGGATGGGAATATGCAACGGAGCTTCCCATCTGCAGCCCCACCTGATCAACTTTCCTCTGTTGCATCCCAGAGTGGCTGGTTCCTGAGGAATGCCTCTCAACGGGACTTCCGTTGCTTTGCCTGATTCCAGTCAGTCCTTCCCATTCCTTGAAAGTCCCAAGATGCATGTGCAGCGCGTTAGCGTGCGTACGCAAAGGGCGACAGTGGCACTTTCAGAGCATTTGTGTAGTGTAACTATTTCTATTTTATCCCACGTCGTATTCATGTATATGAAAAGAAGGGTATTATCAAGCAAACTGCCCTTTGTTGACAGCACTCCCAAACGTAAATTGGAGAAATGTCTCATCAGCCGTAGTCGGCGTGGTGTGAATGTGAGACCCGACTCGTGACACGTGTCAGCCTCAGAAAGATAGTGTAGTTTCTGTTTTTAAAGACTCAAACAAAACTTTCCACATTCTTTGAAAAAAATGCATTTGAAGTCCTCTTTCACCCAAACACATTTTTAGATAAGAGCACACAAGTCTTGACATTATTTCATTTTGTTATGCGCATCTGTCAAGGAACAGAGATATGATACAGTTACTAAAAACTGATGATTGTGGAACAGTGAAACTTGACAGCATTTCATTTCCTTTATGTTCTGATTATACATTTATCAGGAAACCTGTATCTCTTCTAGTTCAGCTAGAAATTGTTAGAATTCAAGAACTCAAAGGCTCGGCAAAGAACTGTCCTATTATTTGGTATCATCTTACATTTTAGAGAAGTTGCTTGGTTGAGTCATTGTTAAAGCTTTTGCTTCTTTCATTATTGTGATTCACTATCCAGAGATCACATTTCTATAGGCCCTATAACTGTTCTGCGGCACAAATTAAACGCTGGGATATTTCATACATATACCACGAAGTCTCAATGGTTGTCAATCATAGTTTGTAAAATATAGGGATTACAACCTGATATTAACATCCAAATCCATTGTGTTCATTTTATGTGTGAAAATGAGAAACCCTTGTGCAGACGTAAGATTTCACAGCTTCTTTGTCACCCTGTTTTTAATTTATCTCCATGTGTTGAGCTAGCAAAATGATTTTACTTATCAGCTTAATGTAAAGTGATAACATATATCTCTTTATCTGAATTACCAAGATTGGAGTGGATCTACAGGTTGAGTGTTTATTTCTCGGACTTTGTTGTAATGTAAGATCATACTGTAATTTTACTAATTTTTCAGTGACACTGAATGCTACTAATCTGAAGTTCCTGCTTTCTTGCCTTATCAAAATGTATATACCCATATTGTATTAGTCTCCAGACATTTTATCTGAAACTAAAGGCTTAAGGTATAGTTAATCTTTAATTGCTTACCAAATATAATATTTGTCCTAGGTTTACTTCAGTAAGAATTATCCGGAAGTTGTTCAGAATGGCCAGCTTGCCACGGACTGCTCCTTGGATCCTTCCTCGGGAGCCTGGATCACCGAAACTGCACTGTGATTCCTGACAACCCGCAGCTGTTTCCCAGAGAACGTAAACCTGAGATTATTCAGACTCACTGACTGACAGTGTTTGAAAGTTTCAGATGGGAGGAAGAGTAGGGGGGCGATTCTTTGCACTGGATATCCTTTCTATTTAATATTGAGAAAAAAATATATTTTTTTTCTGTGCCTGTTTCTTTAATTTCAGTGCAATATATGTTTTCCTATTGCTAAGGAGATTAGGCGGACTAAGTTTTTATTTGAAAGTTATGTGGTAGAGATCTCTTTTATTTAAGCAGGTGCAGGACACCTAACAGATCTAGGGTGCGTTTTTGGAGCTTATTAAAAACACTGAGATGTGTCCTTTTTCCCTTTTGGAAATATTTTGAGAGCAAGCAAAACCAAAATTTGTTCGGTGTCACTTTAACACAATAACAAGACCTAAACAGCAGATTTGGTAGTGCACAAGTTGTCTAATGCAGTTGCCTTTTTGCCCGTTTTGCAGATTGGTAGAAACAACAATTGAACAAGCCAAAAAGAAAAAAAACTTTTCTTTTTGATAGCAAAAAGTACTATATACTCATTTTTTGATAAATAATTGAAGTAATGCTGTCCAAGGTGAATGTAAATATTACCTTTTTTGCAGAAATCCAACTGCTGAAAAATCATTATCAATCTTCTGTACTTTAGAAGAAAATTACTACAATTGCACTGAGGAAATATTTAAATAATTTAACATACATTCCTTTTTTTATCCAGGTTATCAAAGAAAAAAGTATTAAAATAACTTGGGGAAACGTTTGAATGACATGTCATTATACCTAAGTACCATGTAGTACAAAGTTATCTTCAGCACAACACATTGAAATGTATACATTATTTGCATTTATTGTGCCTTAATATTTGTGCCTTCAAGCAAAAGCTATAACTGCAGGGTACACAACAAATTCATTAAAGATACTTTACAAATGTTTAACCTTAGTTTATTTAAAATTTTGCATCAGGGGTTCTCTTGAACTCGAGCTGTTTGAAGTTACCATCCTACCGAAAGAGGTAGGAAGGTACAAGCTGTAGTTTCAAATGGCTGTTGCTGATAGTGGGAGAGAGATTCTGTGTTTGGTTGTTATGTCCTGATTGAGCAAAGCACTTGAACGTAAAGACGCTATTCCCATGCTTAAGAAAGTCAAGCAAGTGCTATGCTGCTTCAGATTTTTTTTCATGTTTAGTGAGATACCTGCTCTTTGAGGTCCAATGTAGAAAAAATCTTGCTGTTTAAATGGCACAGGAAGGCCTAGAAAGTAACAGATCTCTCCAGGACACAGAAGATACTATGCTCTTCAGAAAGTTTTCAAGATATTCACTTTCACTGCTGTAAGGTAAATATTGTTTACTCAGTGAAAAACAGAAAGGGGGGCAGGTCTAAAACCAAAGAGAAAACTCAACTGTTTCTCATTTCAGGCAGTTCTGCCAATAAATGTGTGATTCAAATGCCAAACTGCTCTCTCCTTATCAGGAAGTAAACTGAGGGCTAAACCACTGCCTTGGCTTAAGGGCCAACCCTAGAAGGTCCTCGTCCTGCACAGGAGCAAGAGGCAGAGGCTACTTTTCCCTCGGGCAGCAGCCTTCCTTTGGCTGGGCTCGGGGCCCTGCTGCAAAATCCTAGGAGGGAGGTGGATGCCTCTTGCTGGGTTTCTCTTGGCCCCTGCAGTTCGAGGAGGGCCCGGATGCCGTAGAGCTTGGCGCAGGGGACGCAGCGCTGCTCAGGGAGGCTTTGTGAGCCACGAGGACCCACCTCTGCTTCTCTGCCTTCGGGTTTGCTGCCCCACACAGCAAGCAGTCTGGTAACAATCTCTAGTGTTGTTAGGAGGATGTTACAAAATGAAATATACTATTCCTTTCTTGGTCGCTTTTGTTTTGTTTTGGCAGGTTCTGACGCTTTCTCTCTGGTATGTAGCACCTTATGCTTTAGCCAATGACACGGAAACGAGTGGAACTGAGTTTCACACAGTGATGCAGAGCATGAGTCTTGTGCTATGTCTGGTGCTAAATAAAAGAGGTTTGGGGACAAATACCTGTCCCCAAAACCAAATGGCTCAGATTGGCTCATGTAAACAGTGCTTCCAGCTCGTGTCCTCTCAAGCCCACCACCAGGTCCACATCCCACACCACCTGGCCCTTTATCTCGGGCTCTACCTGGGCTACCTCTAGGCCCCTGTGGACCTCATTCACAGTTGCTATCGTGTTTGCTTGGATCTGTTTTGTTTTGATTTTAATTTCTTTTAACTTTTCAACTTTTTCAACTTTTCCGAGTGTCTAAAGTAACGATATGGCTCAGCAGAGTGGTGTTTGTGTAGTAGAGGTATGTGAAGACGTAAAGAGGCGCTGCAGGGTGCCAGGTCACCTCGGGTGATGCCGGGGGGTGTGCGGGGCGTGAGGAGAATGCGAGCGGGCACGGCCCAGGCTGCGCCGCCGCTCGGGGGGCGCCCTGTGGTGGGCGCGAAATCTGTGGGGCTCTGCGCAAGGCTCTTCACGGAGACACCTCGCTGAGGTCACCCAAAACAGAACTGGGGAGAGAGCTGCCCACTTTGCAGCATAGATGGGTCATCAGTGCTTGAGCTTGCTTGGGGTTATCCTTTTTACTGGCCAGTTGGGACATACCCACAGAGTCTAGTCCTGTTTGACAATCGTGCATTCTTTTAAGTCCGTTCTTTTTCTAAATAGTTCTCACAAGAGAAGTACCACCGGGTATTCTAAGAGAAGTGTGTGTTCTCTTGGCCATATATCCTGAGGGTTTTTGTTGTTGTTACTTTTTTAATCAAAATCAAGGAGAAATATGTGTATGAAACAAGGTTATAATTATAGTTTTAATACATTTCATCACTGAAATGAATCTCTGGTAAATTGTATTCCAGAGCAGAACTCCAAGATGCTGGCTGCTGCGGAGCCACTGGTGTGAGACCCTGACAGATCTAGCTATCAATCTATAAGCTAGAATTACTTTGATACTGTAGCTATTTGAATGCGCACAAAAATGTTAGGAATCTCTGAAAATGCTGATTCTGCTTCTTCACGTATTTTGACAGGACGTTACTAGCTCTATGTATCAAATATCATCGTAAAAAAAATCAAATTAAAAAAAAAAAGTACACTGATAACCCGTAAATTGCTGAATAGAGCAACTGGTAGTGAGCCATTCATACCGTCATTGATTTTTTATCCATCTTTTTAGCTAAAAGAAAGTAACAAAAGTACTTTAAACAGGAAAATTTTATTCAGGGCATTTTTTATTTGTGTGTTTTTTTTTTTTTTTTTTTTTGCTGATACTTGTTTTGTTTAGCTGTGTGTTAAGATTTGCTGATACATTTAATCTCAGTTGAGGAAAACCTCAATGCACCTGAATGGGAAGACTCAAACCAGGTATAAGGCCTTTCTTTAGTGAATGACTTGATTTGTTAAATGTAAAAATTATCTTTCTGGCAATGTGTTTTCTATTTCCTTGTAAGGAAAACCTCAAATAGTTTTAAACTTCCATTCTGAAAGAAAAAAAAAAAAACAACTCATGCTTCATTCAGAAATAGCAAAACTGGTTATTATAAATCACATTCCATCATGGGGATCTTAGAAAAAAGAGCTTGGTCTTCTGAGTAATTAATGCCTTTAAAATATTTCACCACCAACCAGGTGCCTTAAAGTATTCTGGAGTCTTCTTTCTCATATATATATATATATATATATAAAAAAATTATACAGTAATTCTAAAAATCATCAGTTACAGAAATATTGTTTCTTTGGTGTAAGAGATGAGGAACAGCCTCTACTTTTGATCTTCGGAATTGTACCAGATGTTACATTTGTTATATCTTTGCTCTACTTCTTGTGAAAAGATTGGTAGAGTTAAAACCAACACAGTTCTCAAGAATAGGTTATTTGATGTTTTGCTTGTTCTGTGAGCAAAATTTTGTTTGGTGAGTTGAACCAAAGCTTATTTGCAAGATTGTTTTAGTCTTCTGCAATACTGTTTACACTGCTCTTCGGAAGAGACAAGCTGTTCTTCTGGCCAGGGTCAGTAAACTTCGTTGTTTAGTTGACATTGACTATTTCTTGAAACGTCCCTCCCAGTATGTTTAAAATAAAATTAAGAAGCAATGGGAGACAAAAGACCCAAATGGTTTAGAAGGCTTCCTGAAAATGCTGCTTTTCGTGTTATTCTGACCTTTTAAAATATCTCAGTATGTCTGCTCTTTTTTTGAGGAAAAAAGAAAAAAGAGAAAAAGTAAGATCGGTTACTTCCTTTAACAGCAATGACCTTCTGCCACTTTAGCAGAGAAATGTGGCTTTATGTATATGTTTTACATTGTGTAACATGGCACTGCTTTTTCATCATTTTAACTCTGGTTTGTTTTGTTTTGTTTAGCATTTGTATGGTAATTTGATTTTGTTACTGCTGCAGAATGATCTCTTTTGTAGGCGATCACATGACAACTGTCATACAATAAAATGCATTTCTCAGAAGTGTCCAGAATTGTGTTGTTATTCCAAATGGGCAGCTGAAGGCAGACACGCAGTGCCATGCTACCCATAGGTCGTGCTTGAAAGCTCCAAACACCACCTTTTTTTTGTGGCATTGTCAACTTCAGGGATGGAAAATCCTTCATTATGAGCTATAAAGTGAAAAGGTATGAGTAGTTAGTACATCTTAGCATGCTTTTACCAGCCTTCTGGTTTCAGAGACCTTCACAGATCACATTTTCAAGCTTTTGCCTCAATAAAAATGGCTAGAAAGCAGTTCAGACAGATTTTCAAAAACCGTGATATGACTTTAAATAAATAAATAAATGCATACATACATAAATAAATAAGCTACAATTGCAAAACAGTAGAATCAGAACAAAATCTCTACATCAGAGAGCTACAGAGCTAAGTGAACTGGATAGGCAGAAGGAGGAGGGTTAAGGACACATGGGTGAAATGGGATAGCAGGACAACTCCAGTATATGATGGCCTCTCTCTCCATCCCATACTTATTTATCTAACAAACTCATTGTTTCATTTAACAAGACATTGTAAGCTACTTATTTCTGAAAACTGCTCAGGGCTGCTGCTCTGTCTACGATCTGTCCTGAACACTTAGATCTATTAGTGTGGTGTAAAGTTTTAATGCAACTTGCAGTTGACAGCAGTTGCAGTGTAGCAAGCTCCGGAACTGATGCAGCCAAAATTGTCACCTGTCCTTGTATAACAAATGATGCTGGAATACCTATGATATATTTCTTGCCTTTCTACCCAAATTCCTCCTTACAACCGAAGCGCCTCTGTCTTAATCTCCTTGTAAGGGGGCTTGGCTCGGCCCCCATGCCTGCACTCCCCTGTCCATCACAGCAGTTCTTGGGTTAGGTGGATGAGGTGGACCTGTTTGCATGCCCAAGAGAGAGCAGCCGAAAAACAGCAGGGCCGAAGCTGTGCTCTCTGAATTGCCTGCAAAGGCAGCATGGATCTCACTTATAAATGAGTGCGCTAAACTGGCTCGTGGACTTAGAGCAGTGTCAACGTGCAAAAACACAGGGCCTCCAAGTTGGATCTTCTTAGTAGAAGCTGCATAAATGGCAGGAGGCACAAAGGACTCCTGCTTCAGGGAAGCTCCCTTTTTTCCTTCGCAGTTGCAGCTGCATCAGGCTGTGCAATGGGTTGGCGTGTGTTTACTACTGCTCTCACACGAAGACCCCAGATCCAGAGGCACCCGGGTCTTCTCGGAGCTAGTGTAGGAGGAGCAAATCTGAGCACGGCCTTTGGATCATGGCAGGCACGTAGGCCATGGTAAGGGAGCCATGGCTTATTTCTGCCTTGTTTGGAGTTTTTAGCCTTTCCTGTACATTATCTTATGTGAAATTCAGGCTGAGGGGATAGTGAAAATTCGTTTAATTTCAGTAAATTTTTTATCTCACAGTTCAGCCACAGATAGCAAAGAGGGATTGATTTAACCTGTGAGTAACCTGAAGAAAACAAGTCTTGCTAATGTCTATAGATTCCTATATAGAGTATTTTGAAGAAAAGGACAATAATTACCTATTAGGGCATTACATTATATTGAAGGGGAAATAGAGCCTTAAAATTAGTACTGAGAATTACATTGTTAACAAAAGTTTGCTCCTCAGGGTCACAGGCCCAGCTTTTTTTGTAACATAAATGCATGAATAGGGCAATAGAACAATGTAGAACATTTTCTTGGAAGCATTGCCAGGACACCAAAAAAAAAAAAAGAGGATTTCTCTTTCCTGCTTCCGAAGCTGAGAGATGAATGAACGAATTTTGGTTCATTCTGTACCGGCAAGGAGACCAAGGCCGGGAATACGGACCACATGATGCTTTTGGCTGATTTAACATGTGCGCGCTTTTGCAGAGTAGGGATTTCTGCAAGTGGAGTTATGCAAGTAATTCCCTGTGAGTCACTCATGCAATGAATTGAGTGCCTCTTCCCACAACCAGGTCATCTCCTGACAATCATTCCTTTTTTTTTTTTTTTTTGGGGGGGGGGGGCAGTTACAATTTACTAAACAAAACCTTTTACAATTACTTTTAAGCATTCTGCTTTGATCACGAATAGCTTTTGTGAGTCTTGTTAGTTTACTGCTTTTTGAGAAATCTTTCTAGTAGTTACAATAGTAGATCAGAGAAACTGCGTAGTACTGTCTGTGTATACGTCCATGTCCACGCATTTCCATTCGTCTTGGGCGTGCAAGTGGGTGTTTCTGTGAGTATCCCTGTCAGTGAAGCTAGATTTACTTGAAGAGCATGTCGTGTCACGCATGCATGACAACGCAAAAGGGAAGAGAGACTGCATTTTTGGAATAGCTTCATGGAAAAGTCTCCCGTTTCTAGGAGCAAGGACGATCAGAGCCTTTAGAGAAAAAGAATGAAGGAAGGGCCCTCTGCAAAAGACAAGAGGTGGAGGCAGGAGCAAAACGCTTGCGCCTGTGAGGCGAAGAAGTTTGGAAGGAGTCTCATGGCATGGTTTTCACGTGGGAAGGTCTTGTGTGTATTTACGTGCTGGTGTGAGGTTGCAACAGGTGTCAGGCAGAACCAGTCGGTGTCGCGGAGGGAAGAAAGTGAAAGGCCGAGCGGTGCCAGGAAGCACCGGCAGCTCCTTGGGAGAGAGGGAGCGGGCAAGTGCGCGCCCAGCACGCGTCACCTCTGTGGGGATGGTGACTGGAAGAACCAGGCTCCTTTTGGGGACGAGCACTCAGGCGAGGAGGGACTTGTAGGGCGAGCGTCCTTTGCGAGGGGGGCGACAGCAGCAGCGGCACGGTCCCCTCCAAGGCCTGGCCTTGTGGAGCTGTTCTCTTTTCCTCTCTCTTTGGGGTGGCCGCAGGAGCAGCACGAGGTGCTCAGTGAGGAAGGGGCAACCGCTGACCGCGGCTGGAAGGGCCTCCTCATGGCGCGGTTAACCTGCGAATAGCGAAGCCAGGGCTGCAGCCTGAGCGCAAGCGCCACTGTTACCTCACAGCCAGGCAGACAGATCCCTGGGAGATGCCTCTGCTGGCTGCCAGGAGGGAAGGGGAACAAACCAGTCCGAGCTGCTGATGCTGTTGTCACGGATTTACCAGAAAGGCTGCTTTTCCAGCCAGCTTTTTTTTTTTTTTTTTTTTTTCCTCTCTTTGTCTTCTCATAAGGAGATGATCAGACGTCCTCTCGTGAGGTGGATGGTCATCACCCTGTACCTGTCCCCTGCCTTCTTGCAGCTTCTCCATGCTAGGCCCAGCATACTGGGCTCGCACGATCTTTAAAGCCCTGTCTCTGTGACTGCGGCTACTGTTGGGAGCTTTTCAGGGCTTTCACTTGCCTACCCAGAGGAGACTGTAATAAAGACTGGCCCCTGCTGCTAAATTGTTTGCATAATTCCTTTTCATCATTATTTATTTATTTATTTATTTATTGGACTGACAAAGTTGATCTTAAGCTGGAAGAAATGTCAGCTGTGCCAGAATTTTAACACCTACCCATATCATAGCTGAGGGAATCAGGCAGCTTGCTTAGAAGCTGAATGTGTTGCTCTTCTCTAATCCGTTGCCGTCAAATTCGGAGAGAGCTTGATTTCCCACTTTGAGTTATCTGAACTGAGCTTAATCCCAAATTTTAGCGAGGAGGTGATTTATTGTCTAGCATCGGGGAGGGTACATTAATTCCCCATCTGCCACCCAGCATGCCCACTCAGAGAGAAAGAAACCTCCTCTGCTGTAGGTAGGATCAAAACCGAAGGATATAAACAGACTGAAGTTCGTGTGTCCAGGCAGCTATTTTGGAAAACTCAGTTCTGCTGCCACTTAACCCTCTAGTTGCCTGAAAACTCTAGAAATGCCTGAATTTTTTACCTTAAAGCTTATCCAAGAGCCTAGAGCCGCTTTGCATGTCTAAAGCTGTTGTTGAGATGAGACTGGGCAGCCTGGTGCCTCATGCACACCTGAGACTCCCTGGCATTGAGAAACCACGTATCTTCTTCCTCTGTTTGTAGGGCTGGACAGGCCCCCAGGACTCAGAGCCTCCCCACATGAGTGAATGGCAGCTCCAGCCTTGAAAACTCTGCCTATGGGAAATGGATAATGAGGACCTCACCATCCCTGTAGTTTTGGCCCTCTTCCCTTTCAGGGCTTTGAACCCACTTTGCCATCTCTTGGGAAAGTGCCCTCAGGCTGCGGAGTGCCTTGGGGCTGGGGGAGAAAGGCAATCTCTGCTTGCCCGCCATAGCAGTGCCACCTCAGCGAGGGCATTTCCCAGAGCCGCGGTGCCAAGGAGAGGAGAAAGCGGGATGCTGTAAGCATGCATGGGTGCAGAGGAGCGCGTGGCCGTGCCTGTCATCTGCACAGGATAGGCTTGGGGAAGCAAAGGCCAGGGGAGCAGGGAGTGAGCGCAGGGCTCCCATTCCCTGCTCAAGAGCAGGTTTCCGAGTCATGCGCGCACTCTTGTGCTCTTCCCTCCTGGCCTAATGAGTCTTGAATTCCTTGCTGCAGAGTGATGCATTTTCAAAGCAGGGGTGGAGGATCCTCCACCCAAGGTAGCCTCCAACCTGGCTGTAAGGGCACTCTCATGGGATGTGGGAGACATGGGTTTGAACCCCTCAGGCTGAGGCGGGACAGGAACCCAGGCCTCCCACTTCCTCAGCATATACTTTGAATACCAAGGCATTATATAATAAAAGCTATCACCACCTTTTCTTCTTCCTGCTTTGTTTTTTAAAGGCTGATCTGTGCAGAGTCTTTTGAAAGAAAGGGCGTAGGTACCAATCTCCAGGAGAAGATTTGAGACAATGGATCCCAAGCAGACAGGATTGCCTCACTCCAGCCTCAAGGGGCTTTTAGTGCAAGAGAAAATTTCGAATACATCCTCTGCTTTTCCTATTGCTTGAAAGTGAGCAGCTGTGTGATCCCTTCGAGGAGCTCCCACTTCACCCTGCTGCCCGCTCCAGGTCCAACTCCGAAGCACCCAGCAGCTTTCCTGGTACATCACACAGGGAGCCCGAGCACGGCTCGTGCACTGCTGAAGGCTGGGCACCTCAAAACCAGGCATTTCAGTGCCTAGACTTCTGCTGAATCTAACCCTGATTTCTCACCTTGTCAAATTCAGAAAAAACTACCTGCCTCTTTGAAAAAATATGAGGGATGGAGGCAGATGAAGCAGGATGTGTTTGTATAATTGCATAAGCAGGTAACACAGATTTTGTTGCTTTGAAATGTTTAGCCTGAAAGGGACTAAAAATAATCCTGCACAAAAATCCTTAATCATTGCACCCCACAAAGACTCACTTGAAACAGTCAGTCTGGACAGTCAGTTCTCATGTAGTCCTTTGGCTGTAAGTACCAAAGCCCAGACAGACAGTCCTGGATGGCTCTTTGATGTAAAATCACATAAAGACTCAAGTTTCCGTAGCTCAGATTAAGAGAAGTGTCCTCTGCCCTAACTGAGGGGGAAGAAGCCCTTGTTTCCCAAAGCATAAATGTGTTGTATGTGGTGCCTATTAATCAATGGCGTCAAGTTTGGATCAGCCTCAACTCTTTTAATTTGTACTCATTGACGAGCTTATACAAATAAATCTTATGCAAATGTGGTTTTGCAACCTTGAAAATTTTGTGTGCAACCTGTTTTTAAAACATTCCATGCATGGAAATCTATTATTTACCCCTCATTTCAAGGCAGAAACCTCATTCCAGGGGGGACTATGCTAGGCCAGCAGTAGCATCTTCGTGAAAGGAAGAGTTAGATTTACAGTATCTGTTGCAAATGTTCCAAAGAAGAACAGGCAACCAAAATGAAAAAAAAAAAAAAAAAAGAATGTTGCTGTCCTCATCACTCTTTTGTCAATAGAAGCATGACAAAGACCCTCTAGATCTCCTTCACTCACATCTCCATTATAATAACTTGATTGCCAATATGTGATCAGGTTGATTTTCAAACACACTGACTTCATTCTTTTTATTTTTTTTCTGTGTGTTTTTCAATGTTGATCACTGCTATCTGAAGATCTGAAGAACTCCAACCCACTAAGGGCAAACAAACAGAGTTGTCTCCAATCTGGACACATTCAGGAAAGCTGAAATACACTAGAGGTAAATCCTTCCCTGGATGTCTCTGAGATTCGAGGAAGCCCATCTGCAATAGGTCTTTTACCCCAGGCCTGCTCTGCCTGCCCAGATATGGTGCTCCATGGACCTTCGGGTAATTTTTGCCAAGTGCTGCAATGAAATGCCTGCTCTGATAGCATCAAGGGATGCTCATCACAGTGAAATAAAAGAAAGAAGGTATTATAGAGGATCATTTCAATACCTGACACTCTTACACTTGGCTAATTGTATTTTTTCATTAAGATAAGGATCAGCATTCAGCTTCTCCAACATTTAGGTCAGCCTTCCAGTACATTTGCACTTGCAAGGAAGAGCTGCTTTAATGATGGAGAGAGAAACCTTCCAACAGTTGCATCATGACTTCTGTGTTAATATTACTTAATAACATGATAAAATGCAAATAGTATTGACTGTCAGTAGACAATCAACCTTAAGCCTCTAAGCCCACACACATACATGTGCTAAGACTAATCTCCCTGACAGTAAACACAAGATACATCTTTGGGTCTCACCGTCCGCCTGAGACGTGCTCGGTTTGACAGGTAACACATCAGCTCTAGGCACTCAGCTGAGCAAATGGGCTGAAAACGGGCTCAGAAAGGCTCTGACTCCTGGAGGTGCCCTCATTCCCTGTTTGCTCTTCACAGAAATACAGCATTGTCACTAGACATTACTGTAAACAATCCTCTCCTAAACAGACCTGCACACTGAATTTTAGGCATTTTCTCTCATGCTTGGCTCCAGATCACTCTTCCAATACACTTTGGGTATCAAAGTCTTGTGCGCCCAGCTTCCGAAGATGATCTGAATTGCAAGACAGGGATGTCAGCTATATGCTAGCCGGCATAGAAGCTCGAACTGTTCTGCATTTGGGATTTATGGAAGTAAAAGGAGTACCAGCTTTCTCTTAATTCTGAAGTTTGGAAGTGAATGAAGTGCAAAAAGAAAGATACTAATTTGAAGTGGGATCAGTTAGCAACTGGTCATCTTCAGTGAATAAATGTTCCCTAAAGGTTAAATGAGATCACATCTATTTTAAGAAATGCAGATTAAGCACTTGGTGAAAGTTAAATATGTTTAATTGTAATTCTATTGTTGGATGTTCAATTTGCAATGTCAGAATAGCTGAGCTGTTGTAGGTAACGAAGTTAACCTTAACACCATGACAGTGTTCGTATTCTTTGGACTGAAGGATTTTAGGGGCTGTCTGAATCTGTGGTTCCCTAGAGGAAGGATAGCTTTTTCTATCAGCAGTTGTTTGTGAATGTAAATAAACCAGCATTGGATCGGGGCTGGTGAAGCTGCACTTTGGAAATTTCCCACTGGCCTTATGAAATGCAGGTTGCAGCAACTGTTTCCTCTTTCTCAGCTCTGTTGGCAAAACACTGCCTTGGGTTTTAATGATCCAGAAAAATGCAATGGCCAGTCAGCAGGTGTCTAGAGAAACCAAAAAGTGGTGCAGGACATGCCCCTTGGAGCAGCCTCCCACCAGTGAGGAAATCCTGACATGCAGTTGAACAAGGTTGGTGCCTTCTCAGGGCCTCTATCTCTCTCCTTTGATTATGTAGTCCCTTATTTTGAGGTGACTGCTTCATAAAGCACTTAAAACCTAGCTTCAAGATGCCTGCTCACCATAAAAGTCTTCACAAACAGTGACTGCTCTCCTGGATAAGCTTGATATCCTTAAGCCTGTTCAGAAAGTGTCCAATCTTGAACACAGGGGAGCCCTTTAGACGCTTCTCTCCCTAATCTATCTATCTGAGCTGTGCACATGTACACATATTCCCATCTGTAACCACATTACATTCCCGCAGCAATTCCGGTGTAAAAACTTTAGGATAGCTTTTACTTACTACTTACTGTATTTTCAGCTGGAAAAGGAGTGTGTGCCTCTACTGTGTGTCAGAAAGTAAAGAACCTTGCACCCTGAAATAGCAAAACCCACCAACTCACAAGAAGAATTTGTTCTGAATAAACCAGGCAGGCTGCCGCAGGGCCTTCAGTCAAGGGGCTGAAAACACGCCGCCTCTGAGTAGCACTTGAGTGCCACTCACTCCTCCGAGCTGGATGGCGCCTGCAGTTTGGGGATTGTGTGGGTTAGATACCTCAGCTTGGGCAAAGCCTTCCTTGGCTTCATTCATTCCAGTGCAGTTGAGTTGGGGTGAATCAGGCTCCCTCAGACCGTCTGGCTGCCTCAGGCACTAGGAATCCAGCCTTTAGTCACTGCTGAAGAGCTAAAACAGGCCCTAGCAGTGGAGCCTCCTGCAGCATCAGCTCTGCAAGGGAACAGCAGAGGTGACACCAATGGCCACATTTGAACCCTGGCAGCAGCAGTGTGCTCTGAATTACCCCAGGAAAATAGGAGTGGGTTTGTAGGAATGACTCTGTGGACATAGAGTGGAAGCCTGTGCTCACAGATGACCCAGAGCTTGTGTCTATACTGCTAAAATAAAGGCAGCTAATGTATCTGTGCATACACTTCGCTTTTATGCCATACACACTTAGCTGTTATTACCCGTATTGCAGACTAAGAGCAGTGGCCTGCTGTTCCTTTACAGTGTAAAGTGCTTTGCTGTGTGGGCTTCTGGGTGTTTTTGTTGTTGTTGTTCGGGTTTTTTTTTGAGAACACAGGTCAATCCAGACTAATTTTAGCAGGTCTTATTTCTGAGCTTCAGTGGGCTTCAATGCACACAGCACAACACTTGAGGGGAGTTGGGTTTTCTCCCTCAAGGATGACAGGACTGAAGCAAATAATCACAGTGCTACAACCCTTCTGTGTTTTCACTTTTGACCAAAACAGGGTAGCTAATGCCTAACTCCAGCTTCCCTCTTATCATCCTACTGTCAGGTCCCAGGTACCCGATTTGTGACCTGCCTTTTGCTTAATTCTCTGGACTCATCTCCAGGAGAGACTCCCTTACAGACAAAGAATGGCAACGTGTAGTTGCCTAAATTCTCATGGATGAGAAAATTAATGCCCCCCTCCTCCTTTTTTTTTTTTTTTTTTTTTTTTGTTGCCATGGTCACAGGAAAGGAATTAAAGCATCAAAGCCTTCTATTTCCCGATGATGGATTAAGGAAATTATTAATTTGTCTTATAAAAAGGCAGGTTGTGTCTCTGCAATTAATGTGAGAGGGCCCTTCATGAGGGGAATTTCAGCCTCCTGGGCGGAGAAGGCTAAAGCATCTGCTTATTCACCAGCTTAGATATATGGGGCTGCTATGGGGTCTATGCTTTCATTAGGCACTGCAGATAGGATTTGGCTGCTCGGGCAGTAGTTTCTTTGGGGCACAGGATTAAGGATTCAAGCTCCCCTATAAATTAAGCTTTTTTTCTTTATCCATTTCTTATGCTCCATCCATGATCTCTTAGGATTTTTTTTTTTAATCACAGAATGAGGAGAAGGAAAAACTTAGACAAAAAAAATTACATATGTGCAATTGTCTTTGGTATGTTCTTTCTCCTTCCCTTCCCTGCTTTTCTGTCTCTTGATGCCCAGCATCTGCCACCTCCAAGGCTGTTATTTGCACGCCAGCTCCTCTCAAAGGCTGGGGGGGCGCGTTGCCTTGGTGGCTCCCTCCCATCCGCACTGCTCGTCCGCAGCCACCACGGCGCTCCCAGCCTGTGGAGCGGAGGGGTCCGGCCCCGACTCACACCTCGGTCCCATGAAGACCTGCTGTGAGGTCTGCGCCTCCTTCCCCACCTTGTTTCTCTAAGAACCAGGGAGCACTTGGGCCAGGAGTGCTCTCCTCCTCCCCTGCCTCTGGGCTGCCCATGCCTGCAGGACATGATGGGGAGGAAAACACACTACTCGCCTCTGTTATGGGAAACTCTTAGCTCACCTTTTCATCACCTTTTCTATTTTTTTTTAAACAATAGCAGGGTGTACATTTTTTTTTTCATTATGGCATTTGATTTTTCAAACTTCTCTTCAAAAGCAGGAGGGGAGCAAAGCAGCATCAAAACATGGAAATTTTCATCTTGTCTCTCAGCAAAAATCATTAACTCCCCAAAGAGTCTTCCAGTCGCAGTCTTTTTCCAGCATCCTCTTGACCAGAAAGGTGCTACTCTCACCTTAGACAGCCAGGAGCTATGTCATCTAGCCATACTGTCCTGAAAACCTTTTTCCCACGCTCTTTTTCATGTGTGCTTTCATATTTTTTCTTAGTGAGTTCAGCTAATTTGCCCTTTTATTTACTTGAGTCCTTTTTTTCTTTTTCTTTTTTCTTTTCTTTCCCCTGAAGGGGATGTCTTAATGCTTTCCACTGAAATCAGTGGAATTAAATTGTCGCAGGACGGTGCCTGACCAACTAGTGCTAGCTGGGATGAAGGGAGTCGGAGCAGTGACTGTGTCAGGGACCTGTAGCTCTTGTGAACCTCACAGCTCGTCCCTTTGATACAGAGTCTCTCAGGCACCTTGCCTACCTTCCCGCAAGAAATAGGAACTAGTTTGTCGCTCTTCCCAATGCTACAATGATGCCAAGGAGGAAAAGCTTTTTCTCTCCAAGCGATTAGCCCCATTTCCCTTTGATCTGCTCTCTGTGAGTCCCTTCCCTCTTGGAAGAAAAAAAAAATGCCCAGACTTCTTCTTGGAAAAGCTAAATGCAATTTAGAAACTCAACAGGAGTTTGCATACCTGCCATATTGGTATGAATAATACAGTGCTGCTCTCCCGTTGACCACACTCAGCCCACACTCAGCTCGGATATCTTCCCTGGGTGTACTGCTGCAGTCAGGAAGGCTCCTCCAGTTGATTGAAAGATATGAAACCCTTGTTCCTGGGCTTGATGGGACTGTAATTAAGAGCTTTAAAATCAATGTTGTAACTCCATGACAGACATTTCTTCGCTTTAAACACTCTAAATGATTTACCGATCTCCAATGCTGAGGCATAGCCCTTAAATTCTCAGCTGCTCATTTCAGAAACCACCTTCACCTCTGTGTTTGTGCAGTGGCCATGGGTCCCTCTCGCACTGTTGCTGCTGTAGCCATTCTGTGTGCAAAGACACTCACTGGCAAATACAGCGGGCACCTACAAAGTCTAAAAAACTAAAACATTTCACCGCGTGCGCCCTGAGTGTACTTATTCTTCAATTAAGCCCACTTGAAAGTGTTCCACAGTCTCTCGGTGGGATTACATTTTATTCTTGTCAACAACGCATACACAATGTGCAAGGCTTAAAATAGGCCCCTGAAGAGCTTGCTTTCTCCACAGACAGCTTTGAGGACTCAGCAACACCAATGCTGGCTTCCCTGCCATGCCTTTTCCCTCTACCGTGTTGAGTAATTGAGCACTTGATAGGCCGTGCAGTAGTTTATCCCTCAACACCTCCACAGCCCTCAATAGCAAATGCTTTTTTGCCAGCCTGCAGCAAGAATGAACTGCACTATCCTGTCGATCTTTATTTTGTCCATATTTGATACCAGAAGGTCCTGATACTTGCCATAATCTCTTGTTGTTTTGAGTGTCCAAATGCTGGTAGCCACATGTAGATAATATACCCTGGCATTCAACGTTAGAAGTGTGGGGAGAGGAAAGATTATATGCTAAGGCAGAGGGAAGAAGGACAAATACATCTAATGCTAGAAGCCTTTGCTTGGTCCACAGTTTTGCCTCAGTCAACTGAAGGAATTAAATTAAAACTTGAATCCCTTTAGATTAAAATGTTCATTTTCTAATTCAGAGAAAGCTGAAAGAAAACTTTTTAATATCTCAACTCCCTGTCTTCCCATTTATCTTATTTCAGACTCCGTAGAGACCTGATATGGGTCCCCAGAGGAGATTTGTGTCTTCTGCTCCACGTTTGTCTTGCTGTGAGCATCACATATTTTCTAGAGGATAGATTTGCACCTCAGAGTGCGCCATACAGATCTTGCTTGCTTTCTTTTCTCCTCCACTAGAGAGGGAAATCTGGGATTGTAGACTTCAGTCATGGTGTGAATCTAGTTGTCTGGAATCTAGCATGCATATAGGGGTGTCTGCTATAAGTGGCATAGAAAGAAGGACTCAGGACAGAAATTTTGACAACACAGTTTTATTTCTGGGTCACAAAGGAGGAAAGGGTTTCAGGGAGCTGAAGGTTTGCATGGTATTTCCTTGGTGGTCTTTGAAGGGAGAAGATTTATTCCATCCGGAGAATGAGTTGGGGTAAGTTCCTCTGATTTCCAGATCCTTTTTCTTCCATGGCAGCCCAATCCCCTCAGCAGACATTTCACCAGGCAGATGGGCACCCACTGCCATCATTACAGCTTCTTCTCCTTTTCCTGCCAAAGGTTCTCAGCAAGCTTGATATGTATAGACATGCTTGAATGAGATTTCCCCCCAGAAAGTAATTCCATCTCATCTGATAAACTCCCATCTCGTGTATTGCACCTATAAACAGCATCTGAAACCCGTGCTGCCAGTCTCATTCAGTATAAGCAAACATCTTCCCACTAAGCAAACAAACTTAATGCCTACCCTGTGTACCTCTAGAGAAAATGCTGAAAGGAGTCTGGACACAGTCACTGCCACAAAGAGACAGTGAGACATCACTGCGTTGGTTGTTGGCTGCATGGCTTCGATGTGTGGAAATGAGCTACAGCATCCATCTTCATCTTATAATAAAAAGCATTTCTTCTTATGGAATGTATGTGCGCATGAATATAACTCCATATTATCTGATATAGACACTATGGTTGTCACAACCGAGGGTATCACCTAGGGTGGCAGGTCTTACCTAGGACCTCAAGAGGCTTGAGCAGCAGCTGGAGGCCGGGTGAGGTGTGGGTTCATCTGGCATGGCAATGGAAAATAAGAGAAATCTAAAAATCTGGGAAACACAGCGAGAGCTGCGAGGGCCCCATCCTCATGTGTGGCACAAACCAGGTGCAGCGCTGAGCCGTGGGTGAGTGGAGACTCGTAAGCAGGCAGAAACGTGTTGCCATGTGAGGGGAGCTTTCCCTAGCCCTCCTGCGTGTAGATTTAGAGGTGAGCATTTCAGAAGGTGAAGCAGAAAAAAAAAAAAAAAGAAAAGAAAAGAAAAGGAGCCTGCTGCTTAGGGAAGGGTAGTGAAAAATCATTCTTGAAGGATGGGAGACTAAATAAAAATATGCATGCTGCGGACACAGATAGGACTGCAGACTGTGAGACTGGGATAGCCAGTTTAGAAATATTCATCTTGCGCAAGATGGATAGAAATATAATCTGGTTAACACCCTGGGTAGTGGGGAGAGACTGAAGATGAAGCTGGATATAGGATCATCACGCGGTGGCTGTCATCTTGCTTTGGCAGCATTAAAATCCCTCGGTGGCGTTGCACTAATGCAGACACCAGTGTCACTGGAGATTTAAAACTCAGGGAAAAGCAAGGATGGGGTCTGAGTATCTGCGTATCTTCAAGAAGGAATAAGCAGCACGGTGACAGCAGAAAGGGCCAGGAAAATGGAGCCAGGCTGAAGCTGGAAGAGCACAGCCCTATATCAGAGCAGCATCTGGCAGCTGCTGAATATATATCCCAGTTAAGACCCTGTGTTGAGATGCCTGTTGGAGGAGTCTTGCCACCCTAGGCACCTTCATCAGGGCAAGAGCTGCCCATACATCCCACCACGGGGCAAGCCGGGAGCCCAGTCAGGTGTCTAAAGCGAGGTGGCATGAATAGGGATCCAAGTATGTGAAATATTCAAGGAGAACACCAATGAATGTGAGGAACATGAGTCACTCTTTCATATTTGGCACCCTTGGTCCCACCACAAGAGCGTGCTTCAGCACATAGCAGAGCAGCTTTCATGTCTTGGGTTATGGCAGATGGTTGCAAAAGACCATCACGGATATTATCTCAATAGCAATTTCTGGCCACACCAAAGTGGTTGGTTTTTTAAAATGGTTATGGTAATAATTTACCAGGTTACTAATTAGTCTATTAATTTTGAAATGGTTCAGGACAAGGTTGAAAAATGATGATTCATATGTATTGTTTATCAAGAAAGATTTCAGAGAGGACAACTACTTATTACAAGTATATCACATTATGAAATCAACGGAAGAAGAAAAAACTAAGAAACCACAGAAAATAATAACTAAAAAAAAAAGACAAGGAACATTATTAATCTACCAGGATAAGAAAAGGCAGGCCACATTATATGTTGAGGAAATTAATATGAATTATATGAATATAAAATATATCCATAACCTTCTTTAAGTGCTGTAAGAGGGAATAAAATTATGCCTTACATCTTCTGCACTTGCCATCAATTATGTTCCTTTGTTTCCTGGTGCATGATTATAAACAATTGCCTTAGAAAGGAGTCACATTCTTGACTCACTAGTCGCTAATCTTAGGCCTGTATTCAGGTGTAATGCCACTTCTTTGTTGAGTCTGTAAGTGATTTGAGTCTGTGTCTCAGAAACAAATCCTAGGAATTAGGGCAATGGGAAGATGTTTGCTTTAGTCCCGAGGAAGCGTTGCAGTGTTGCTGCTTCATGTTGTGGTCTTTCAAGGTCTTCTATTGTACTTGCAGCAATAAGAGCCCCTTTTTTGGACCACTGGAGAAGATGCTATGGTGCTATATTATTTTTGATGAAACAGCTTCTCCTTAAGAACATATCTTTTCAGCCTAAGCGAATGCAGCTGTTTTAGTGATTTGGATAACTTCCAGAGCAAGGGGACGGGTTATGCTTCGGCTCTGAAGGGCGGTAGTCCACGCAGCAAGACCATCTTCTGGACACCGTAAATGGAAACGTACCTGCCTGGAGCTTTGCAGCTTGGCCAGCCCTGGCCATCACACAGACCCCACAAGGAGCAGGGCCCTTCTCCGTCTACCAACAGCGCACCTGCGGTGTGGCCCATCTCCTTCCCTGGCAAGTGTGCTCAGAAGCTCCTTGCCCTTATCGAGGTGCTTCTCCGAGGCCCTTGAGCAGCCACAGATGTCCCAAATGGCGAGGCTGCCACCTAAAAAGCGATGCCGTGATGAAGGTGTCAAAGGGCTCTGGTTTAATTGTGCTAAATGTTATTGACTGCATTTATGGCTCTGTTGCTTGAAAATGGCTGTTTTGTCTGCTGTGCTATATTACAAGGACTATTATTCTTGCAGTTTAAAGAACCTGTCTCTTCTTCCAAGTTTTCCTGCCTAGTAAGTGCATTCTAATTTACATTCCTCTTCAGTTAGTAAGTCCTGGTTCAGCCTTAAGTCCTTCTTGAAAATCCTGGACTGATTCATTTCTCCCCTGAAGAAGCTCCTCATAAACTCTGGCTCACCCCACATACATACATTTTATTTTAATTAAAAAATACCTTGCTGGCATGACAAGCTATACAAGTTTTGCTAAAATATTAAATAATTAAAAAAGAAAGGACCTCAGAACCCTCAGGTCTCTGTCATAGAGAGATACAATACATCAAACATCTGTCCAGAATAGAAGTGAGGGTAGTCGGAGCATTTGGAGTTTTAACTTCTTGCCATTTATCATTGTGATGCATTTCTGATCTGGAGACAGGTTCCTCTGCAGATGGATCAGAGCCTATCTTTTTCTTTTCTCCTATAGCTGTGCAAATGTTCTCCTCATCATTTTTAGTGGAAAGTTTTTCTACTTTCTTTTTTTCTTAAAAAATCTTTTTCTCACATTTCCACCTATTTTATGCACAGAAATAGGATGTTTCTCCACTTCAATTCTGCCCCCCATCACATTAGCTGCTCAGTGATTTCTTTTCAGTTCTGCACTGTGCTTTGCCTCTTCCAATTTCCACTCCTAGTTTACAGTCACTGATTCTTTATATGCTGAGGATCTGCTCTTGGCTGGCACATCTCACCCTGCAAAGTTATCCATTAGTGTCAGAGAGCTATTTAAAACTCTTCTGCAGGTCCATCTCTCCGGCTTTAAAACACTTACAGCAGTGACCTGACGTGGTTTTGACCCGGGCTCAGGCCTGGGGATGATGCACGCTCTTGCTCTGCGTCCTGCATCCACAGAAACCTGTGCCGCTGTGTAAGCAAGCCCATGGGAATGCGGAGCAGAAAGGAGGAGCGTGCGTAGCGCTTCTGGTATGTGGCCAGGCAACTAGGGCTGCCGAGCTCTTAGCCAGCATCTTCTCTGGGTGCCGGGAGAGTGAGAGCAAGACGAGAAGGGCAGACCATGGCGTCAGCCCACGCGAGGAGCCCGCTACAGGAGCTCGCTCTGTGTGGAAAGCCATAGAGGTGTGTTAGCACGGCGCTCCACCTGGACTAGTCTGCCCCCATGATATAACCTCTCGGAGCGAGTTTCTGGAGTCTCTTCTCATACCAAGGTGCATGTTGGTCTATGTCCCTATTATCCAAAATAACATATTAATTTCTTTTGGAAGGTCTCCTACAGTGCCGGTCTTCTGAAGTGCATTTCTTGGCTGTGTAAATTCCTGTTCATTCATGTACTTCACAAACAACCCACATACATACAGCAGAGTTGCTCTGTATCTGAACCATTTTGCCAGTGAATCTAGAAGTGGCCTTGTAAATTTAATATTTATTGTTGTTTGTACGGCATTTAATATTTATTTGTTATCCATGTAGCAATAAACTTGTTCCAGGCACCTAGCAGCTCAGTGAAACAAACCGAGACAATGTTAGCAAACTACACATTTGAAGAGGAGGAGGCAAAGCAACAAAGCAGTGTCACCAAGCCATGAAATTTTCTCAGCTTTCTATGCAAGGGGGGAAAATAATAGCAGAAATAGTGGCTGCAGGTGGTCTTGTGCACTGGCTGAAACCATGGCCATCACAGAATGCTTTGGAGAAGGACATGAGAGTAGCATTGCAGAGATGTATAGCATAAGTTTTTCTTATGGAAAGTTTGCCTCAACACTTATTAATGAGTCAGACAAATGGTAGGGGCTAAATATGACCCTAAGCATGATTGTGACCTTCTTACCTCTCCTGTTTGCCTCAATACCTCGCTTCAGCATCCCATAGGCCATTAACCCTTTCCCACGCCAAGCTGCAAATGCTTCTCCTCAACCTTTTGGGTGCCTAGGGATGAGAGGAGAGCAGGTCTCTGCAAGGCCAGTGCCTTGCAGCGGCGCAGGTACCTACCAGCAAGCCGAGCAGAGGCAGGTGCACGTGCGGATGGATGGGCTCAGCCCGTGCCCCCGAGGAGCGCCTCCGTACCCATCCGCCCAGCTGCAGGGTTTTGTGTCCGTGCACTTCTCCTCAAAGTGCAATCACAGCACAGGGACATAACACAAAATACATTTTTAGGCAATTTCCCTGTACAACAGCTCTCCTTGTATTTGAGTAAGTTTGGACTCCAGCACATTTTTTATTCTAGTTAATGTAACCTAACTCTCAATCTTCATGCCATCCATATGAATATTAGCCTCTTTTCAAATCCTGTCTTCCTAGCCTCAGTGGTATCTGTGGCTTAAAGTCCCATGCATTAATTATACTTTGTGTAATAAAGTATTTCCTTTAGCAGTTTAAATATGTTGGGTTTAATACACTTCTCCTGTAATTTATATGGCAGAAATTGACTTCTAGATATCACTTCATTTACCTCCCCTGTGTTCCCCATTATTCATTGCTTCTCAAAACTAATGCCCCAATTTTCATTCTCTTTGCCAACAGAATTACTTCTCTCCCTTCATACCTGTTTTGAAGTCAATGATCAACCCTGAGCGCAACACTACAGTGAGTGTGTGCTACTGAGTTACAGTGTCAACATTATTTCTAAATACTCTTGAAATCACCTAATACTTTGCTGTTGTTTTTTTTTTCTTTTTTGCCCTGCTAGAAATCAGTTTTAAGTGGATGGCCGCATCCTGAATTCTCTGTAGAGAACCAGAATATTGAAATTTTCCAGTTCATTTTGTGTGCAACAATGTTAAAAAATATTTCCGCCTAATACTTTGCTGTTGTTTTTTGTCTTTTTTGCCCTGTTAGAAATCAGTTTTAAGTGGATGGCCAAATCCTGAATTCTCAGTAGAGAACCAGAATATTGACATTTTCCAGTTCATTTCGTGTGCAACAATGTTAAAAAATATTTCCAACACTACAATCATAACCTGTTTTCAAATTTCTCTAGCTCCAATATTTTTGTGCTCTGTTCTTCAACCCTTTGCCATTGGGCCTTTCCCTTCAGTCCTCTTCACCCCAATTATTTTTCCATGTCCAACGCCATGCAGAAACTCTTGGTTTCCTGAGACTACCCTGACTGTCTTACAAATAATTTCAATACTCTGCAAGCTAGTGATACCCAAATACTTCCCTGTGTGACTCCTAAAGAAACTGCTAGCAAAACCTTCTCCCATCCATCCAGGTTTTTTCCTCCTCCACAGTACCTGCTTTCTCTCCCCCCGCCATAAGAGTATGCACGATTTCTTCCCAGTGCCTTTCAGGGCTATCCAATGCATTTCATGTCTCTCTCAAGGAATTCCTAACAGGGTTTCTTCCCCCACTCCCTCCCTCCATTTTTTTTTTTCTTTCCTCACATCTCCCTCTCTGCTGCTCACCTCTGGGATGTCCCAACCCTGGGAGCTGGTGGAAACCCATCCCATGAATCCCCATTCTCATGACCTTTGTCATCATCAAGCTGCTGGGAATCTCTTGGAAAAGGGAAATGAATCAAGCTCACCCAAGACAGAGACTTGGAGGATTATTGAGAGTTTCTCCTCTTTCTGACCTTCAGGGCTCAGTCAGTGATGGAAAGTTTCACAACTTCTGCTTCATTTTGTGATTAGGCACAGAAAAGATGATGGGAGACATGTGCCCATCACTATTTTCTAGGGAGGTGCAAGGAATTTACCCCGTTGGCAAGCTTCCCGCTTCTGTTCTAAGAAGGAAAATGTTTCCCTGTTATTAGTGAACTGGAAACTAGTGAAAGCCAGGAAATTGAAAGCTAGCGATGATCTTTTTCAGGCCCAGAAGAGTTTTTGTGTGCTGCTCGTGGTAAAAACCTCCAGCATGCTGAGGTGTGTGGACATAGTTTTTCATTCATTTTCATTCACAGTTTTGCAGAATGGTTTTAATTTATTTGAATGCCTGTACCTACAGTGCAGTTTCCGATTAAATCAGTTTTCAGAGATTTTGGCTAGTAGTAAAAGTGTACGAACTTTGCGGATTCTTAGATATGAAGATCCCATCCAGAAATAATTTTAAAAAATGAAATTTTGAACAATTGGGTTAGGGTTTTCCTAACATCTCAAAGTTTGGTGTGAATGTGTATGTGAATGTGTGCACATGCCTTTGTGGCACTTAATAATCCAAAGCTACACAACTGAGAACGCCTAACTTCTTTATAGACAGATGTTCATAGAGAGATTTTTTTTTTTGAAAAAATAAGATTATTCTGTCTTACCTTCTTTTTAGAAATTTGTTCTATTCATATGTGTGGTTTTCAACAACCTTTTCCCATCTATAAGTAAATTCAAAAAACAGATAAGGAAATAAATACAGAAATTTTTGGATGTAGCACGTAGATCTGCAGAGAGGTCTGTGCTGAAATTTGGATTTGTGTGGTTGAGGCCTCGTGCACTGAGCCAAACATAATTGCCTCTGGTTCTTATGCACAGCATCTCATTTGTGGATTTAAAAGTCCATAAGTGCTCATTGCCATGATGGATCATAACTGCTTCTGAGGCAGTTTTCAACACCAGTGTGGTAAAAGATATTCATTTAAAATTACACTAAATATATGCATTTTTTTTTCCAACTGTGAAAGACCATCAGTACCAACTGCTGTAATGAAGGGGATCCATTATAGACTCTTTTGTGTTCCCAGAGGAGATTTCTGATAGATCAAATAAAAGGAATTGTGTACACACACATCACACACATACACACATTCATCATGTTACACCCACAGCCTTGAGCCGAAATAAGACAAGAACAAGGCAGCTCGATGCCTTTTTTAGACTAAGAAATTACAGTGCATTAGTTTCAACCTAAGATGGTTTATAATCTCTAAAAGCAATACTTTATGTTGCATTTTATGCAGACAGAGAGTCTGAGGGTTTTCCCAAGCCTGCTCTTATTTTCGACTCTGGCATGCAGGTATTGCAGATAGTAGAAACTTCCATCAGGGGTCTCTGGCTAGCAGACGATCTCAGCAGGTCGTGCTGCGGCGTGCGGGCACTGGGAGAAGTCCAAGGAAGGACTTGGAGCCTTTTTGGTGGGTTTCCGTGGGGGGTATGTTTGCACATGGGTGCGTGGCCCACGGCTGCGGCGCACGGGAGCGTGTGCGGACGCTTCCCACGCTGATGTGGGACAGCGTCCTCTGCCACGTGCATCACCTGAAAGCGCTGTTTGCAGGCAAAAATCGCCAGCCTCAGCCGCAGCAGCAGTTAGCTCTACGCTCCTGGTTTAGTTGCCGAAAGTCACAGCTAGGGAATGTTACAAAAATCCTTGGAATGTGTCTCGAGGAGATGCGTGAAACGCGGCATGCAGTTGCTTTCTCTGGGTCTCGCTTTGTGGCAAGCGTGTCCCTAGGATATACATGTGTGTACGTGTCCGGGTGCCTGCATGCACGTGGTGCAGGAGACTGGAGAGGACAGCAAAGGAATACGCAGAATCGCAAGCGGCTGCCGCGAAGCGCTCCCGCTTTGCAGGGCGCTCTGCTCAGAGGCTCTCGGCTGCCTCTTGCCCAGACAAGCTTCTCTAAGTCAGACGAGGAATAGATACACCTGGAAAGCACAAATCTAATCACTTCCCTCCCCCCTCCTTCTTTTTTGGATACTGATAAGTAGCAGCAGCAGCTGGACAGGTAAGAAAAGGACGGGTGAGGAAGCATGAAATCAAAGTGACAAAAAGCCCAGCCCTGCTGGAACGAGGATCTGCCTTTTGCTGCACACACGCACAAAAAATCCTGATGAGAGCGAGTAACTTGAAGGGACACTTCAGCAACATGCTTCTTCCTACTAGAAAAACAGGTCTCCTTCTAGGCTGACTACAGCCCTAACCGTGTGTGCTTTGGGGATCCTCTTACTTTTCTATAACGTGAAACGTGGCGAGATGAGAACCTCATTTCCTTTCATAGAAATTATTTCAGATTTTAATAAACGTCTAGGGGATGGATATAAAGCATATTCTGTGTGTGTAGTAGTATGTGTTTAACGCATATTCAGATGTTATTGTAACATGTAATAGGAGGTAGACACATAGATATATGTATCACATTTATAATATATATTGCAGAGCTCAACATTTCTCTCTCCTATATATTGTCTATAATCTGTATGCTTATTCCACATGTTTACATAGAAATATGCATGCACATATGCTTACACGTGTATATTTTTCTACAGAGCAAAGCCCAAATTTTTATTTTGTATTGTGGGTGTATGTACAGGTCAGAGGATTGTTTTGATAATTTTACAGCTTTGGCTTAAATTAGAAAAATGTAAATCACCTAAAGCCCAGGGAGTCTGAGTTTCATTTTCAGAAATGATTTAAGAATACAAGCCCACTCACTGTGAATGAGACTTAGATTTCCTATTGGTTTTTCCAAACAGACTCAAGTGAATATATTGTATATACTCAGGGTTGGGGTGGAATCTTATTAATGTACATAAAAGCCTGAAGTAAGAGTGTGAAGAAGATGGGGCCAGACTCTTCCCTGTGGTACCTGGTAACAGGATGAGAGGCAACAGGCACAAACTGAAACCAACACTTCTTATACACAAGAAAATGCGCTTTTTTTTTTTTCCTGTGAGGCTGGTTGAATCCTGGAACAGGTTGCCCAGAGAGGCTGTGGAGTCTCCATCCTTGGGGATATTCAGAAGCCATCTGGACAGGGTCCTAGGCAGCCTGCTGTAGGTGACCCTGCTTGAGCAGGGGGTTGGACTAGATGGTCTCCAGAGGCCTCTTCCAAGCTCAACCCTTCTGTGATTAAGTGTTTTAAAATCTCTCTTTATGGTCTCTTCCTGACTGAACATAATGGTTTGAATTTTTGGAGTGGGCATCCTAGCAGCACTTTCCTCTGCTAGTTGAGTGATGCCCCCCGCCACACACACATATATTGGGCAACATGGGCACTGGTACAAAACTCCCTGAGACCCAACATAAATCTATTTAAGTGTTAGATGCACATAGTTTTTTAGAGTGTTTGTGATCAGAGACTAAGGAACCAGGCTGCTTAAGGGCTAGGTATTCTTGAAATGAGTGTGCAGACGTTCAGTATGGCTGTGTTTCTACCAGATACTTTATGTGTGGTAGATTTTTTTTTCAACCATGCTTTGGGTCATAAGACATCAGTTAAGCACCCTTTCCCAAACAAGTGCCAGCAAAACCTTTATACTCTGCCCCAACTTGGGCTATTCTGTATATGATACCTTTTATTAAAGAAATATTTTGGAACAACTGTAGAGCATTTTTAATAACATTATTGGCACTCTAGCCCTCCTCCTCTAAAGCCAGATGACTTGGGGCTCTGTAAACACTAGCAACACTTTCTTCATGTCAGTAGCCTTATTGACTTCAACTCTGTACAGAACCTGTAGCAAAACTGAGAGTGCAGCTCAACCACATGAATGGGCTTTTTTTTTTAACTTTAAAATGTTTTACCATATATTATCCTGTCATAATTTTGTTCTATAAGAAAGCTCAGGAATTTCCAGGATGACAAGCAAGCATCCCACAGGAAAGTCAAAATTCCCCCTCGCTTGGTGTAACCCTTCCCACCCTCCCCCCACAATTAGCTTCATGGTAAGTCTTAAAGCTGGTCCTGGGCAAGTCTTATTTGGGGCCTTGACTGTTGTAATTCTGGAGAAGTCAGAACATCTGGCATTAGGTTTTAGCTCAGTAACTTGGACAAGTTTGCAGAGCTTTGAATATGATTCTTGATTGAATGCCTGGTGCTTCCAGGCACCGAAGGTCAACTGGTATCAGGAGATGTGGTGCTGGTGGCCCTCCTAGACTCAGCCTGAAAAAGACTAGCTGAGGACATGAAGTATCACAGACACAACCCACCTGCAGAGCCGGGGCTTGGTAGGAAAGGAGGGCGCTAGCATTTGTAAGAAAATTAAAAACGGCAGCTCCTTTTAGCTGTTCTGCGTTTTGGAATAGAAAGAGCAAAGCCCAGAGAGAAGAGTAGAGACGGGACAGAAAAAGCAGTTGATTATGCCTGGAAGGTATAAAAACGTAATTTGATATGCAGCTCTGCAATTTATCACATACCTATCGCCCTACATGTGTCGCGGAGGAGCGTGTGCGAGCAGCCCGGGGGCTGCAGCGGGGTGTGGACACACGTGGGCCGAGGGGCGCTGCCGTGGGCTGCCAGCGCCGCCGTGGGCCGCCAGCGCCGGGGCTTTCGTCCAGCAAGGCAGCAGGGCCTGCGGGTGTCCTCTCGGGTCCCCGCCGGGCAGGGGGCTCCCACCGCATGCCCTCAAGGCACCAGGACGCAGCAGCACGCGGAGAGGCTCCCACCTCCTCCTGCCCGAAATGCTGCGGAAAAATCCTGTCAGTAGTTTTAAGGGAAGGATGTTGTGGTGGGGCTGGCAGTAACTGAGCTCCTGGCTTCGCACTGGCTCGGATGAAAACTGGATGTTGCTGCATCCTGCGGCAGCGCCGGTGCTGGTGTCCGGCTGGCCGCCATCCGGGAAAGTCGGGCCGTCCTGCTCAGCCCCAGTGCCCCTGCCCGCTGCCTGGCGCGCTGGGCAAAGCGCCCCTGGCCTCTGGTCCCCTTCCCGGGATGGGGAAGGAGAGCCATCCGCAGGGAGCACCGGGAAGGCGCCCAGGGCCGGCTGGGAAAGCAGGGAGGCGATTCCAGCTCGGCGACTAAGCCGAAGCGTCCCAAAACCCTGATTTACAAACATAAAAATAATAGCGTGAGCCTGCACCTTAGGAGCCTTCTTGAAAGTATCAATAATTTCCATACACAAAGAATTTACCTCAGCCTGGGATTCACTGTAAAGTGTTTCGAATAGGGTAAGTAGGACCACTTTATTGCTGTTCGCAAATTCACATGCATTTATTCTGCTGAAAATTTGATATAGGGCATTTTTTGTATTCCCATTTATCGCTTGCCAAGAAATAATTAAGAATAGGAGCTAGAAGATTAATTTTAAATAAAAAATCTTCTCAAATGAAAATGTCAGGTCATAAAAATTCCTTTTAAATCATAACAGCATATAAATCTTTGAAATTAACCATGTAATTACAATGTCTATCAACTTTTACCTTGAGCTTTGAGCCTCTCTTTTTAATCTCCCATTCTTTTTTAATGAATAGCTATTTTGAAATTAAAAAGTACTGTTCATTACACATGCCCCACTATAATAGGGTTTTTATCATATTTGCTCTATTTAAAAATACTTGCTACTTTGTAATTATTCACACGCCGATCCCTTCCTATATTGAGTAGAAAATAAAAAATGAAATAGAAGTCAAAGGTGCTTTAGAGCTGAATGATTTACACAATTCATTAAGGACGGTGATTTTTCAGTTAGCATCAGATTAAATGGTTACTTACTCTCAAATAGCCCTTGGGGAGTTGAATTGCTGGGTAGCAAACAGATTAAAGTTTGCATTGAAAGAAAAATTGAATTCAGAGGTAATCAATAGCATAATAGGGGCAGTGAGTGGTGCCTGCTGCCTGAAATGAAATTACCATATTTTTAATCTTAATTTTCCACTCTGTTTATCTGACAGTGTGGATGTGCAATCCAAACAGATAATGAGAGAGTGGGATATTGACACTGCTGTCCTCTGGAGTGCTTGTTTTCAGTGATTAAATGCTGTGATCTGTGATTACTTTGTGCAGGGATGTCAGAGCTGCTGGCCAGAACTATGGGAGGGACACTAGCTCAGCAGCTGTAGCTCTCTGGTCTCTCAGGTCCTAATGTCTGAAATTCATTTTCTGCCAGCTATGCGGGGGGAAAAAAAATTACCTATTTATGTATATACTTCTGCTGCACAAATTACAATAATTAATCCCATTACTATTGTTGTCCCGATTCAAAAACATTTAATTAGATCAATATGTAGTGCAGCCTCTCTGTAAGCACTATATTAACGAGCCACCGAACTTGCAAGCAATGGTAAGACATGAGTTATTATACAAAGCATGACTAGCAAAGTTTGGAGGTAAAGTAAATTATCTTTGGAGCAGAAGACGACGGATAATGGGAAGTGTGATCGTATCAGAGATCCAGCAAAGCCAGACTGTGCAGATATATGGGAATCGGAAGGGCAAATAATGCCTGTTGTAAGTATACTGTCCACAGGCTTTTTAAAATGCAAATGTAACGATAGAGATGTTTTTGTAAAAAATACAGAAGGATCTGGGGACAAAACACAATTTAAAAATTCTAACACATTAACATAGCCAGCACAATCGGAATTCAGAAAAATATAATGAAGTAACCTCCTCTTGACAAACATCCTAGATTACTTAATTCCATGGAATATAAAACCTCAAAATATTCCCCGTTTGTTGCTTAACCTAAAACCCAGCATGAGCCATTTGCATTTTGATTACAACGAGCAAGATGGTACGTTCGGCATGAGGGCTGGATCCTCCCTGCTAATGGGATTACTGGCACGGAGCAAGGTTATTTGGGTGCAGAAGGTTATTGGTGCACTGCTTGTGTGTTGTTTGCTCGCAGGGATCAAGCCCTGGAAACAGAATTTAGGGAAAGCTTTATACGTGTGCATGAGCCTTGGTTTTGATGGATGGATGTGTTATTTGAAATGGAGTATGTATGTCAGACCTTTGCAGTATATTTATTGGTGACAACTACCAAGTTCTCTAGAGAATTAGCATCTTGTATAACATGATTTCCGCCTTTAATTATAACCATATGAAGAAAACTTACTTTCCTAACATCAATAAAAAGGCTTTTCTATACCCCTTACCAAAACTGTGGTGTCAAGGATTACTTTGGTCTTATGAGGGAAGCTAGTATTTTTTTACCAGTCACTAGTTACCTACATAGGTATTTTTGTATTTTGTACATATATATGCATTTTTAGCTACTCTTTTGTATATTAGTTTATATTTTATATTTTTATATTTAAAGCCCTAGAAGACAGGGCTTTATTTTCACAAGTGGTGAGCTTTCGTGGTTGTAAAATAGTTGCCGTTGCAGTCACTAATGTCGGCAAGACTTCACCTCTTCTGAGAGCCAGGTACTGTATAAAAACCTGAAGGATCCTGATTGCAGTGCTCATCCTGAAAGACGCTGTAGCTCTCTGTAGCTACCTGCAGCTACATTGGACCACGTTGCTTGATCTCTAGCTTTATTGAGGGCATGGAGGGTATATCTCACAGCAGATAGTTCAAAAATGCCCCAGAGTCAAAATTTTCCTTCCTTGCATGCGTTGACATGCACATACACTAAACAAGGAACAGACTGATTTGCAGGGATGAAACCTGCAACCTGCCTGTGCACCCGGCTGTGGTCCTTCCGTAAATATTTTTGCAAGCTGGAGTGGTGGTGCAATGCATGAGCTGGTGTGCAGCTGTTGCCTGATGAGGTGCTCATTCACCAGATACAACTACAGGGCCTCCCTTTGCTCTTCCTCTGAAAATTGATTCAAATGAATCAAAAAATCTTGTGTTTTGGCCTCCATTTTACATTTTCGTCTCTCTGAACATTCCTCTCTCTGAATCTGAACATTGATTTCTCTGAAGGTCCAGAGAAATTCCTACATTACTTACTGAGGGCAGAAAATAACAAAACAACAGCTTCTCCAAGGACTAAAAAAAAAAAAGATTTAAAATATAAAATCTCTTTCTCAAAGATGTCATACTGAAACTGATGTCAAGAGATATCCTCCATTGTCTTTCTTAAATAAGTATTGCTGTTGGAATGCTCTTTCTTTGCTATCAGAGAAACTACTAGTAGAAAAGACCTCAGAGGGAAACAAGAAAGGGTGATGAGTCGAAGAAGATGCTCGGATATGGGGCTGGAGTCTACATATTCCATGCAATACACAAGGATGTAAATCCATAATACACTGATTCAAGTTCTACATATGGTATGAATTTAGAATCGGATCTGAAGTACTCTAATACAGCAGAATGCACCTCAGTATGCAATGACAGAGATATCTGCAAATATTTGTTATCCACTAATAATATTTTTCTTTTAAATAAATCATGAATGGTCATATATATTGCATGGTGTTATTCTTGTCCCCTTACTGAATGCTTGTGCAGATGAAGCTCTGATTTGAGACTGCTGCAGTCAGTGGAAGTCTTGTCATTGACTTCATTGGGAGAAAGGCTACAGTCAAAATGCATGAGGAGATCTGAGCCTTAATTCCCTGCTAGTGACTGGCCCGAGGAAAGGATGGGGCAGACTATGCCATCACTGTAAAAGGATTTGATCTCTTAGGGACACTCTTGTTTTTTCTTTTTGATTTCTAAACTTGCTGTTGGCTCAAATGAGATAATTATACAAGCACTTGTAGCATGAATAGTCATGCATGATAAATTATAACACATTTTCCAATGAATACTTAAATATATTATCTTGAAATTTGCTCTTTTTTTTTTTGCAAATGTCTTATTAAGTGAGTGAGTATAAAATTGAAGTGAATGTGACAGACACAAATCCACTTAAATGTGGACTGATCAAACATTCATGACTATTCACTCACCTTTAGTACAAAGACAGTATCGAAAATATTCAGACAATTATAACCCATACTTTCAGCAGATTTTTAAGATGACATTATTTTCATATTAGTCTTTGAACAGTGCATTGAGGAGATATTTTATCAGCTCCATATTGTCAATGACATGAGTTCCCCTCAGAATTGCCAATATCTCACAGAAGTCATTTGCTTTGCCATATTTCTTTGAAACAGTTTTCTCCTGAAATTACTATATCATCTCCTATGTTTGTCATATCCATTAATATAAAAATACAATGAATTAGCAATACTTTTAAAAATTGCTAAAAAGTCTAGACATGAGAAACTCCCTTGAGTCCTGATTGCTTTGCTCTCTCTATTTTGCAAACCATCGTAAATAAAGGTGTCATTAAAAGATAGGAGTGTTACAAAGTTACGGACAGTTGCCGTCATACTGAAGTTCAGGAGCATCTCTGTGGTTAGCGAATTAAGAAGCTCTTATTTCAAATATATATTTTTGTGGGAGAAGCAATATAGTTGCAGTTGCTTCCTGCATATTAGCACCAAGGTACCACGCTGCTTCAGCAAGTTGTTGAATACCCAGAAAACCAGAAAGACAGACGCAAACTGCATGTAGTCCTCTAGATCTCCTTGCAAGAGGGACATCTATATTCATTATTACTCTTTCTATTGTGCTATCTGCATCAAATTTGTGCATCAAATATGCTACCAGAAACTTGAAAATGCTGATCCTGAGGCCTCTGCAATATTGCTAATAAACACCCATTGAAATGGAAAGTGGTTAAAGAGCTGTTTGAACTTCTTTCCTGTCCTCTCACTATAGAGGTATAGTCCAACTGAACGCTGGGGTTTATAAGAGCACAAAAGCTTTCTTCTGCCCATGTACCTGCAGTCACCACTTTAAGTATATTGAGCTTTAGAACACACAAAGAAAAGGGAGAAAATCCAAACCAATCTCTTTCCTTTCACTCCTTAAATCCGGACATGCTCCATCACCTTTTCAAAATAGTGAGCCGCCCTGCCCCAAAACGGAGAAAAGAAACAAAATCAAATGCAAAACAATGAAGAAGGGATAATCTGATCTTTAAATAAGGAGACATGTTGCTTGGGGCTTAGGCAGGGTAAAGTTTCACAATGATGTCACCTTCTTCTGAGAACGTGACCCCCATAAGAGGTGAAGGGTAAAATATAAATACCACTAATCCATTGTGTTTGTATATCTCTTAAATACGTGCCGAGTTGGGCACGACTGACTCCACCAACTCTCTGGCACACTAGTAAGTCTTTACTCCATGCGTTGAATGGGCAGTATTCATGGAAATCAAATGTCTGTTCCTATTTTTTCTGACTGAAGTTCAGCTCGTTCATGCCTTTTCACTAAAAATAGGCCTTTTCTGTCTTATTTCTGACGAACCTAGATTTGATTTTCACATGTGAAAACGAAGGGCCCTTTGGTTTTCACATAGGAAGCAATATCCTCTGCATGTAGCAATTGCACAATTCTAAATCAAGCGTGTTCATTATTGAGATTTTTATTTTCTAAAATATCTGCTCCAAACCAAACAGGAATGAACTCAGGAAAGTCTTCTGCCTGTGCTATAGTCTCAGAGCTGATGCTACTGTGGTCCCTTCTTGCCTTGTTGTCTGTGTCAGTGACAGGGAATGGAGCTTATCTACGATTGCCTAGCATAAGCCATAAGTAGAGAAAAGAAAATTTAAAGATTATCAGTAGCTAACTATTTTATTTTATTTTATTTTATTTTATTTTATTTTATTTTATTTTATTTTAGTTTAGTTTAGTTTAGTTTAGTTTAGTTTAGTTTAGTTTACTTTTGGAGCATCCTTGAAGACAGCCATATGCTAGTGTAGGAGAAACAGAGATACAAACATCATGAGAAACCAGTGTCCAAGCTCTTTCTATTGTCTGGGTGATGTCTGTTTGCTTTTAAGACTGGTAACATAGAAAGCACAAACATAGATTGTATTTTAATAACATTTCTGTTTAAAAATATGAGCGATTCTGAGGACAACAAATAGCAAGGCAACCAGAAGCTTCTGCCCTATCTCACTGCATAGGAGCAAATCTGTCCTCTGTAACCTGGGTAAGGGAATTTGTTTAATCTGGCGTTCCTGTGCATGAAACTTTATTGAGGGAGCCACAGAGGGAGGGGACCAGGATGACAGGAGAAATATTTATTTTTAAGGGGAAAAATAACTTTTGGCAAAAAGTTTGTGTCCCAAGGGGCCCAGCCTTTCCATGTAAGGACATAGCCTGCAGAATCTTGAGAAATGCTCTCCTCCTATCCAGGCAGATCTATATGCATTTTTCTGTATTTTTCCCACTAGTTCCTTCGTTTCTACGCCAAGTTTCGTGTTTCCGTCAGCAAGGGCTTTCACAACTAGCACCCAGCTTTTCATCTCTCCTTTAAATAGGTCCACACTGGTTTGACTGGGTCGAATACTCCTCATTTCCATGTTTGTTGAATTTTCACACAGGTGTCCTGGGGCTTTTTGCAGTTCCCGGGAATATTTTCATGTAACAGCTTCAAAAGCTACCCAACTTGACTCCTTTAAATCTCTTCTTATGCTCCCTTGTCAGGATGCTACCAGAGGAGCCTCTGCAATGTTTTTGGATACCCTAATATCTCTGCGTACTGTGTTCACTAATATTACGTCATAATTTGTTTTACTTTTCCAGGTTCTGCCTTTCACTTGGAGCAAAGATGTGGTGGGTTTCTGTACTATGGATAGTACCCAGCAAAATGCAATCTTAACTCAAGGAGGAGGCTCGTGGTTGCTCTGATCGTACAAATTCAGTAACACCTAAAGCACTCAGTGCAGTTCAAGGTGACTTGGTATGCTTGGATTAAAAAAGGATTGACTGTTGTTGTTGGATGTTAACCTGCTGGGCACCCGTTAGGCAAAATGTTGATGGTACTTCCATAAAATTTGGTGAAATAGGTGGCAGAAAAAGCGAAATATTTGTGTATTACATTGATGTCCTCCCCATACTCCTGCTTATACCAGTCTTGACTGTTGATACTGCAGTCCCTGAAGAGTGGGAACTGTCTTTTACTATACCATGTGCAGAGTTGCATAAAGATTGGTCAAGTGAGGAAGGTGCCTACACAGCTGTGCCTAGTGCCATTTTAGATGTCCTAAGGTATTGAAGTCATCCATGTGGTCTGGGAGATACAGCACAGGGCCAAGAAGACCAACCATGTCTCTGCAGAGAGGCCCCAGAGGCTGGGTGAGATTCCCCATGGAGATATCATGGCACCACACAGCTTGTGTTGGGCTGTGGATCCTACCCATGTCCAGAGCAACTGTCCTTGCTTCAGCCACAGCATCACTTCCCTGAGCGACTCCAAGGGTAGCACTAGGCTGCAATGAATCAGGGTATGGGTTTTTCTCGACACCCTCAGGAAAGTCGGCAAACAAGCAACAAAAGTTGTAGAGGAACATGAAAGTTTCAGCCTCGCTTCTATTCAGTCCTTAATTAAACCATTGGCTACGTCTAGACTCTGGGAGCTGGGAGTGCTGCCAGGCGCCCGGGCCTCGTGCATTCCCACCCTGCTGCATCCTGAGTCAGGACTGGGGCAAGATCCCTGCGTCAAGAGGCTTCCCCCAGGATGGGAGTGGGGCTCCGTCGGGATCCCCAGCTTGTGCTTGCAGGCACACGGCTCCCGGGAGCCACACCACACACAGCTACAGCGTGGTGAGCACACAGCCAGCCTCTGTCGCCAGAAGAGACCATGGTCATATTTTCAAAATAGCTACACAGTCAGTGGGGGCTTTTTTGCTGTTGTTTTTGTTTTTTTTTTTTTCCCCTCAAAGACTTAGTAAAAATGTTGGGAAACACTTTTCTAGACGCAGTAATAAAATAAAGCAGCAAAGCACCTCTAGGTTTGAGGAATGGATGGCTGAACTCAGGCTCTTGGTAAAGTTGAGTGATATTTAGTGAATACGGACAGACACCAATTTGCTTCATTAGTAAAAAGTAATTCTAATTAGTAAAAGTGATTCTAACCCTTTGCATTGAACCAAAGATATGAATCAAGCTATCAAATCTGAGGGCTTCCTGCTAGGCAAAATGAAGAAGTCATGTCACTGCTACAAAAAAGATCATTTTCATCTTTGGACTCAAGCCACAGATCTAACTTGTTAAAAAACCAAACAACAAAAAACCCACCATTTTTCATTTCAAGTTTGAGTTAATATACATCTATGATTTTCTCCTGGAATGACCTCTGAGATGCAGAGTTTTGTGTGCCATAGGTCTAAATAACTTCGAGGTACATGATCTAGGACAGAACTCCATGGACTAACTCAAGAGAATTATGAAGAGAATAAAGGAAACCTTGCCCAGGACACAACGTGAACTGCAGGAAGAACTGGAATCAGCAGTAGGCTAAAGACCGGGGTAGAAGTGAATAAAAGACCAAGAAACCTGCATTGTGCCTGAGTAGATCAACACCTGTTACTTCCTATCAGAATACTTTTAAAAGCAAAGGGCCCAAGCGTTCAGATTCGTGATGTCAGAGGGTCACATCCCTTTCTCACTGAAGTGCACGTGCCAGCTACAGCCTGCATTTACCCATATCTCAGCAAGAGACATGTAAGAGTTTCAAAGGCACACATCCCACTCCAGAAGAGACATTTAGAAGAAGAGCACCTTCAAAAATGTGCAGGCAGCTCAAGTGTGGCCACCTGAAGGTAAGGTAAGAGCAAGCAAATCTACGTGGTCCCTTTCCTGCAAGGTGGGCAATAACTTCTGTAGCTTCTCCTTAAGGTCAGAGGTATACACTGACCAGAGGCCATGCAAGCACAGTTGAAGGTGCATGGGCCTTCTCTTTCCTAAGGAGGTCCAAGTACACCCACTCCAGCTGCCACGTTTGTCCTGCTGGCAGATCCATCGCCAACACACTTTGAGGAACAGAGACTGCTGTGTGGTCAGAAACCTACAGAGAAAATAATTCCCAAGTGACATCCAGCCATCACTTTGTGGTTATCACTGTGATAGCATTAGTCTGGGGCTGTACAGGTCAGTCTCCAAAGGAGACCAGATCAGCAACATCATCTGAAGATACTCCAAGAGTAACTCACCTGTCTCAGTAACTAGGTGGTAAGAAAATGTCTGCCTCTAAGGATCTCCATCTAATTTCCAGCAGTGAAGAGCAGCTTTATTTCAGGGATGGGCCCCTGTTAGAAAGCAAGGCAGGAAACAATTTCTCTTGCTGTTCATACAGCTGTTCTACATAAAACTTAATATAATAAAGAGTTACTGGCAGGACAGACTTTTTTTCCAGGAGTAAAAACTTGCCACCAAGCTAAGAAAAATAATTTGGCATGAAGGCACCTGCCATAATATTATTTTCATTTGATACTCTATTTCACTGGAGCTTGACTTTAAAAGGGCCCATGCCCTTTAAATGTGCCATGACTTTAAATGTGCCCCTGTGTGTAAGAAAAATGGTAGATTTAGCTGTGAAAAGTGGAGTCAGCAGGCCACAAAAACTTTTAGCACGTGGCAAGTATATAAGCCCTCTGCAACACCAAACTATAATATAGAGCAGGGAACCAAGCAGGAAAAAAAAAGAAAATCAGTCTTTTACAAGTGGTCCCTTGGGTGGTACCTTATTACAGAGAGGCTTTACATGCACTCAGTGCTGTGGCTGGTAGCGCACTGCCCTGCAAATGAAAGGGATGAGGGCAGCATATGCAGAGGATTTCAAGGACAAAGGTGGAAATTTCCCTCCCTGTTAATGATGAATACCTGAAAAAAAATAATAATAATTTGCACCGAGTGGGGCACATAACTTACCTCGGGTAAGAGGGATACAGGGTTTCGATGACGCTGATATGGGAGGAGTAAGAGTAGCTGAGCAGGGCAGCTGCAGGTCTTCCAGGTATTGCTCAGGCACGGATCAATGCATAGCAGCAAGGCCCGTGCATTTTCCACATCGAGATCTTAAAAAATTTACTGGTTGCAATTATGTAGCTATACAGGACAAGCCTTTCTGTGTGTTAGTGGTGGTAGTAAATGTTTATATTTACATTATGGTGGTGTCCAAAGGACCCAGTAGGGGAGCATTATGTATAGAATAGTATAAAGAATGAAAAGATATAATCCCTTCCCTGCAGAGTTAACCATCTAGAGGACACAAACAAACAAAGGGCAGAAGAATGGAAATAAAATGTACATGCAAATGAGTATGGCGATGAATTGGGGCAGCTTTGTGAGCTGCTAAATGTATTTTTCTTCCTTTCTTTAAGGAAGAGATAAAGATACACAATAGTTACTAGCAAGTCACTGGGAAATTTTAGGGGACTGGATTTCATTTTGGTTTCAGATGAGTGAGTTTATTAGAAACCTTCTACTATTACTTTAATTTTAGATTCTTTTTAATAGCGGAAGGGGGAAAGTTGTAGCAATTTTTGCTTCTTTAGGTGTGTAACGACTGGGCCAGGATGGCATTATCTATTGCTCCAAGAAACCCGCCATCATTTGCAAGGCATGTGCATGCTCATCCCAGCCACCATCCCGATGCTCAGCCTCAGCGCGGGGTGCCTGGGCTGGGTCCCCCCGGGGAGGACGTCCAGCTTTCACGTGTGGAAAGCTAACCTCACACAAGTGTCTGAATACGCCCGAGGAGCAAACCTCAAAAACAAAAGAAAACAAAACAAAAAAAAAAAAAGAAAGAAAATTTTTAAAAAGCAGCAGTGCTAAGGTGTTCTTCTCCACTTTCCAAGCATTAGTGGCGGAAGAGGGGATGCAGAGAGTACCCTGCCTTACTGGAGGGCACTACAAGGGCTTGAGGACCTCTTGTTGCCCCTCCTGACCCACTCCTTGCTCCATTCTGGATGCTGGCTCTGCCGGAAGAAATCCCTCCTTTGCAGGAAGCAGCCCCGGCAGTGGGCAAGGGTGGAGAAGAGCCTTCCGACTCGGCGAGAAGACTGAATTTAACTCCTGAGCTGAGCTGGGAGTTGCTGGTTGTTTACCAGCCCAAGTGGAGCTCTCTGTGAGGATATTAGCAAAGAAGGAATTAATTAGGCAACTTTTGTAATCCTGTCAACGCTGCTCTGGCTTGCTAGTACAAGCTGAGGCATTTTCACATTTTCATCTTGTTTATTCTTAGCATTTCCTAGGTAACAGGAAAGTTGAAGGAGACGGCAGTGTTTTGACAACTACTTCCCTATAACTTACCTAGACAGTGAGGTTAAGCTGCTTTTTCTCATGTTTTCCTGGCATAATTCCTTCCTATTTTTTTCTACATTTCATGACAACCTGTAGTCCTGGAGTTGATGGGAAGAAGCCTTGCTTTGCACATATCTGGGTTTTGTAAAATGTATTCTTCATAGCTCTCTAAGTAAAAAAAAAAAAAAAAAAACCCGAGACACTGGGAGCAAAGCAAGACTTCAAGCAACACAGCAACGATTTCATTGTTTAACTTAAATAATGAATGCTTTGGGGTTCTGTTTTTTATTTTTAAATCTTGGAAGTGAAATGTGGCAGGGACAGTTGAGTTAGTTACAAAAATGTCACTTGTTCTTTCTCTGCTTAGGAGTCAATAGAGTAGTGTTGGGGACTACGGTGCTCTTAGCAATGGGCAATATGGACTAACCAGATTTGAGCATAAATGGGTAGAAGGGAGTCTAGCAGGTACCATGAATGCTTTTGTATGTGCTGCTTTCTGGGAAAACTAATTCTTGCTTATTATAGTTCGTCCTTTTCCTGCATCACAGGAGCAGTTTCTATCAAAGGAGCAAGAGTTGTTTAAGGAAACAAAGACCATGCACAAGCATTAAATAAAGTTGGCAATTTAAATTTCCAAAACTTAAATTCTCATTTTCACAAGCATAAACAAAAAATCACCCCCCAGCAACTGAAACGAAAGGTCTTTGGATTTTGTCATTTCAACATGGAGAACAAAACCCTCAACATCCAAACGCAAAAGAAAACTTCAAGAGTATCGCTGAGGAAGGTCCAGGTTTCAGTGATGTGCTAGAAGTTCATTCTAAAATGTATATATATATATATAGAGAGAGAGAGAGAGAGAGTTCCTTTTCGCAGGCTGCAGAGAGCTACTCTCTTGGAGAGGGCTGGTTGGTAACTCCCAGGGCAGCACTGGGACAGCCTCATGTGAAGCGACCAGGAGGGACAGTCCCTTTGCATGTGATCTGCTGGAGGCAGGTTAGGAACCGGTCTCATCATTCCCACTTCAGGTGTTCTTCTTGCTTCCTTTACTGCTGCTTCTTGTTTCTTTTTACTGCTGAGGGTGCTCTTGTTTTTATTACTGCTATTTCTGCTTCTGACATAAAGAAAGACCTCCCTCCTCTGCAATAGATTTTAATTATATCTAGGTTTAAAGGCCTTTTTCTTTTTTTTTTTTTCTCACAGTTTCCTATTTAAATTAGCGCACATAAACAACAACACATCCTCAGAGCTAAAAGTAATACACACAACCAAAGAGCTTTTTTGTTTTCTGTCTCAGGAGCAAAATTCTACAGGTGTGTCTGTGTCAAAAAAAAAAAAAAAAACATGGAAACGGGTAAAAACAATAGCAGCATTAGAAAGGCCTGTTTATTCATATGATAATGGGCAGCTTTAATGTGAACTTTTTACATAGTCAAGCCAGTGAGATCAATTTAATCCGTGCGGGTTATTCTTCTCTTAGTGTAAAAGGCCATTGATTCTCTCTATTGGCTCGGGGAGGGAGTTCTCCAGCATAGTGGTGAGCTGAGGAAGCTGGGTGAAAGCCACTGAAATCAGCAGGAGTCTTTTAATTGCTGCTGAATCAGGCCCCAACACTGTACGTAACCGCTCTCCTTTCGCAAAACTTTCTCTTTCCTGGCAGACAATGGGATTACCTAAATAAAACGCAGCTTCCTATTTAAATATTCTTTGTGAATTGATCCTCTGTGGCAGAAATCTTTTACTTGCAATATATCTTCTGCATGTTTAAATTCTGGAAGTGTTGCCATTTATAATCACTTCATCATGCTTTGTTCAGGTGACTAATTATAATAAAATATATTTTATACATAAAACAGTATGAGACGCTTTTTCATACATTTCATTTAATTGCTTTTTGCTGTGACAAATCACATTGTTAGAAATATACTAACAGATGGGGTGGATTTTAAAGTCGGTATAAATTATGACTCCTTAATTTTTGCAAGTGTTGAAGAATTTAATTGTCTCCATTCAAATTTTTGGCTTAACTCCTGTGGTTTGACTTGTTAGGATTCCAGACATGCAACACAAGGAGCAGGGAATTTCTGGACTCTGCAATGTCTTTTGGAAAAAAAAAAAAGAAAAAAGAAAGAAGAAGAAAAAAGAAAAAAGGAAAAAAATCCTGACGGGGAAAGGAAGCTAAGACAAAAGGAAGGTCTGAAGAGAAGTGCTCGAATGGCCCATCCCAGAGCGAGGGTAGGCGGCTGAAGCGCTCCTGTGAATAGCCGTGCTTGTTAGGGACAGCAGAAGCAGCAGCCTCTTGTTTTGCCCACATACCAGGTGCAATGAAAGAAAGGCTCTAGTGTGACCCCAGGCCAGGCGTGGGGAAAACACACATGGCAGGATGAAGCCAGAGCTTGGGCAGCTCTGCCTAGCTGCAAAAAATAGTTAGCAGTGAAATATTGTTTGAGAGAGTCCTTTTTCTCCCTCTTCTTTTCATTTTATGTTTTTTCTTCTCTCTGCCAGAAAAAAAAAGGGAGGGGAGGAAAGAAAGAAAGAAAGAAAGAAAGAAAGAAAGAAAGAAAGAAAGAAAGAAAGAAAGAAAGAAAGAAAGAAAGAAAGAAAGAAAGAAAGAAAGAAAGAAAGAAA
>NW_010577770.1:72454-106335 GCF_000705375.1 Tinamus guttatus
CCTGCTGAGTGATAACATTACAGGCCTGAACTCCTTGGCAATACAATCCAGCATTCTTAACACAGTCAATACACTCGCAGGCAATCTAGTTTACTCTTTATATTAAGAGGTTTAAGGAGACAAAGCTCATCTAAATGCCTGCTCGTGAAACAAATCAGATGGATTCGACCGATTTGAGATTTACTACCAAGCCCTCCCCTGCCCCCCCCTCAAAACTGCACAATAACCACCAAAAATAAAAAATAAAGATAAAAAAAAGGAAATAAAAAAAATGCTGAGGCTGTGTGAGTAATGCCCAAATATCCCAGGTAGAATCATTCTGCATACAAACATTGCCCTTTTTAGTGAATAAGGTGGCATTATTGTCCCCAGTTATTGTTCAAGACTAGGCTTAATGCTAGAGTCACAGCAGCCACTTTTCTTTGCTTAAACTACTCACAAAAGAGAAGGGATATTGTACGGATGATTACATTATCCCGCAGTTCAGGAGCCTTTGCAGGGCAGGTATGTTGCTGTGCCTTGAAAGGGCTTTTGATGTAAGAAGATCATTAGAGGCTCAATGTGTAACTGATCCTTAGCTGTCTCTGGCTTTTGGTGGATATGGGTTATTCTAGTCTAACCATAGGCTCCCTGGTCTGGGTATCTAAAATCTCATTGTTCGCCCTCCCCCTGTCCCACCCCCTCGCCGGACGCGGATGGCGAGGCTGGGCTGCAGCTTTGCCGCGGGAAACGCGAAGCGTCCCATGCAGACGCGAGGCTCACGCTGCTACCCAGCGCCACTCACTCGCCTCCAGGAGTTGTCATCCTCCGCGCGTCACACTTTGAACAGGATCAAGAGGCGCATCTGAAAAAAAAAATGGCAAGGAAAAGAAGGTGAACGAGCAATAATTACTGCTCTGTAGCTGCTGGAACCGAAACACCCTCCGTGGCCAGAAGGGAGGCAGGGGATGGGATGGGGCTGGGAGGAGGTAGAGGCTTCACTTTGTGCATCATAGGAGAGCAGTGCAGATTGCTCTCCTGATCAGCATAACAAGGAGGTCCAGCATACCTGCTCCTCTTTGAGACAGATCCACAAAGGCATCTGGGACTCTAAAGCTCCTGGCGAACCACCCATAGACAGCTTGAACGTAGATGTCTACACCTGAGGTGGCCATCCTGAACTCTGACCAGTGGAAAAAAAGGCTATTGATTTCATCCTACTGCTGATCTCCGGCACTGATCAGTTGAGTTGAAGCTCCTCAGCGTTCATTTCTTGCCACCACTTACTAGTAGGGGGTGGGATAGCCACCTCAGATGCGGACACGGTAAACGTGGAGTGTGGCAAGAAGAATCCCACCCACATGCACTTCAGGGCCTTTGTGGAGCTGGAGCTCCAGGTTCTGCTGTCATCATAGCTAAGAGCTGGTTCTTCCAGATAGATAGCATAGAAATAGCATGAAGTCCTTAATAGCTCTTCTTTCTTTTTTTTTTTTTTTTTAAACATCTGAGTGCCTCCAAGCAATACAGAAAGCAGTCTTTCTTTCCATCTTTGAGTGAAAAATGAATTTTAAAAAAATCTGTCTGTCTTAGCAACATAAAAGCATTTCCTGAATTACAGCTCTGACTTCTGAATGAGAGTGTTCTACCTAAATGAGTCAGTGCTAGTGAAAAAGTGTGTTGCCAAAAAACAAGGAGGAACCTGGCAGTCCAGAGAAGTTACTAGATCGAGCAAATTTCCTCCGGGAAGAAATTCAGCAAATGCTCACCCAGAGCTAGTCAGTGAAGGAGAGCCTATGCCGTGTATGAATGTGTTATTTTATTTTGCTACTAAGAATGAACAAGGTGGGATTTGACCAATGCTTTTAGCAGGAGGCATGGAAATGAACTAGGGTTGTCAGAAAACCTCATTGATTTTGCAGGACCTATCCAAGTTGCACAATATAGTTTGGAGGAAGAGCACTCCCTTTTTAAAGGATAATATTTCAATGCACTGACCATGTTTATGCTTTTGGGCAAGCAATAATGGTTTCAAAAATATTTTATATGATTAGCACTTTGCAACACCTGGAAAGTTAGCAATTCTACTAGATTTTACAGATACCATTGTTTTTGCTGCTAATGCTTCTTATGTTCCAAAATTGATTTTCAATAGTTAAAATTCAAACAATAAAGACAACCTCAGTTTTCAAGTCCGCAAATAAGACAGACAATGTATGCAACCTCCTCATTGATTGACTCTTCTGTTTTTATAGATTCATCCTCTTGAAAGAGTCATTAAACACCAGCGAAAATGATTTGTTGCCATTGATTACATGACATACTGCTCTGACATACACAGTTTTTATATCTAAGTTATTAATTATGTTGTTAATGTAATTTGCAGACTGCAAGATAAATCATTCAGCTTCTGACTGGATATTACTAGATACATCGCATATATAAATACATCTGCGTGGGAAGAGAACTGCTATCAACAATAATAGATTAGAAGGCCACTAGTTTGTCTTATAAATCATTATGAGCAAAGGAAAACTTCCTCTGCCCATTTATTCTATTATCTTGGAAATTGTGAGTTTCTCAACATCTCTGTTGTTTACATGCGACAGCGATACACATAATTGCTTCATCTTAACACAGACTTGCGATTCTTCTATTCATATTCTCTTCTCATTCTCTCCAGAATTTCACAGTTTAAGGTTAATAAACTGCAAGGCGTAGGAAGCGGCAAGCTTAATTCAGGTCTTCCCAAAGGCTTCACTGTTTTTCCCCTGTACCGAGGAAGGCTACTTTGCGGCAGCTTAATTCTCTGCAACTTTCTCCTCCCATCAACGATTGCCAACAAATTAATTATGACAGCCGGTGCTGCGAGTGTGCGTTGCCATCAGTGACGGACCGATGGATTCCAGGCGGAGTTCTCTGCGTTTGTACCAGCAAATTGTTTTAAGAAGTTCCTCCTGTTTTGTGCTTCGTTTCAACAGGTCTAGCTCTTTCCTTAGCTCCAGAAGGGCTTAGCGGCAGCTATTCAGCGTTGGCCCCGGGAGCACCCTGCGGATTATGCATGCTTGCCTGACATTTGACAGATGCCCTTAAAAGGCTCAGTTTCCTTTTCACGGGGGCTGAGGAGGCTGGAGGGCTCCACACATTTCTGAAGTGAGTGACATGTGTTTAAATGTCAAGGTGGTCCTCCTGAATCGCTAAGCACAGCCCCGATACGCCAAAACACAGACTAGGTGTGAAATGTCCTTTTTAGCGAGCACTAAGAATTCAAATCTTTTAATATTATTGAACCCGGAGATGACATAGTCCTTCGTTTGGAGGGGGAGCTGAATGCTGAAGATTAAATTTTGTTGCTGGCATATGCTAAAGCTCCTTTGAAAGTCTCTCCATAGGCGAATGGTGAATAAAACATCATTTTTAACTGATACTGTGGAAAGTGTGAAATTCAGTGATGCAAGCCAACCCAGGCGCCCAGCTATGCTGAAACAGGGAGCCTTGTCCTCCTTCTCGGGCCTCAGGTACTCAGACTGCACCAAAGCCACCAAACATTCCTCCAGAAAAGATCCCTCTTGAAGCTGTCAGTGAGTATCAGGGAGGATGCAGGTTTGAACCCTTCCAGGCAGGCTTTGAGTCTGTTTTTAATTAAATCATTATTTTGAGGTATTGCATATGAATGTGTTGTGCCCATGGAAGTGGCAGTGCCAGCCAGAGCAGACAGCGGTGCTGGCAGCCCTGGTGTAAGGTTCAGCACCCAGCTATCCCTCCCAAGAAGACAACCATCATTTGACTTGTCGCCTAAATTGAATCTGAACTCAGCTCTCTGGAGGAACACGTCCAGTGCATTAAACAACTGGTGGAATTAATGCCTCCATCAATCCCGCTCATCACGAGGGAAACCTGCATCTGCGCCCCTGCTCTCCTTGGAAGGTGTCTGACCAGGGGCCAAAGGAGCTGAGCGAACCCATCACCCCAGCTGGATGACACATGGGTAGCCTCACAGCCAGGCTCTTTGGCAACAAACCATTTTAAGGTAGGGGCTGAAACAGAAACAAAAAATGGACATTTTTATCCTTGATGTTTTGGAATTTTAGAAGCATGTTAATGGGTATTTGCCTGATTATATTCGTAATATGTAAGAAGATTTAGCTGCTGGAGCCTCCTTTTTTTCTGCTTTGTTTTGCTTGCACTTATAGAAAACAATGGAAGGGAGGCATTGGTTAAAATGTATGAAAAAAAATATTGTTCCAGAAAGCTAAGAATAGCCTTTCAACAATCTTTCTACTATATCAGTTTATACACACAAATGAACTCCCTGGCTGATAGAGATGGCAGAAGGTAGGCAAACAGGGAAGGAAGAGCATCTTCACGGTAGGAGCAATGAGAAAAGGTGCTGGGAGGAAGCTGGAGTATCACAACACCCTATGGGGTGGGTGAACGATGGCAGGGAAATGTCCATGCCTGGATTGGTTGGACGTAGACAATGGGTCTAGGGTGAGCAATGTAAGCAAGCCTTATGCAGGGGAGGTAGTTGGTCAGAAGACCCCAGGAGGCAGGGGAAGTGCAACCATTGATTACAGCTCCAAACTGGTTAATCTGTATGCCCCTGTTCTTTTTCCACATGAGATTAATTCAGAGCTTCACTCTGGGGCTTGAAATTATGCTTTGAAATATGCTGCCATTCAGAGAGACCTAGACAGGATGGAGAGTTGGGCAGGGAGAAACCTTTTGAGGTTCAACAAGGACAAGTGCAGGGTCCTGCACCTCCCTTCTCCTCAGCTCTGGTGAGGTTGCACCTGGAGCATTGGGTGCAGTTCTGGGCTCCCCAGTACAAGAAGGACACTGAGCTTCTAGAGAGGGTCCAGCAGAGAGCCACGAAGATGATTAAGGGACTGGAGGATTTGGCGTATGAGGAAAGACTAAGCGAGCTGGGCCTGTTTAGTCTGGAGAAAAGAAGGCTAAGAGGAGATTTGATTAACATGTTCAAGTACCTGAAGGGTGATTGTAGGGAGGATGGGGTCAGGCTCTTCTCCATGGTGGCCAGTGACAGGATGAGGGGTAACGGGTGTGATTTAAAATACAGAAAGTTCCACCTCCATGTGAGGAAGAACTTCTTTCCTGTGAAGGTGACAGAGCCCTGGAACAGGCTGCCCAGAGAGGCTGTGGAGTCTCCTTCTCTGGAGATTTTCCAAACCTGCCTGGATGCCACCCTGTGCCACGTGCTCTAGGTGTCCCTGCTGGAGCAGGGGGGTTGGACTAGGTGATCTCTAGAGGTCCCTTCCAACCTCAGCCATTCTGTGATTTTGTGAAATTTTACCTCTAATGTTAGGGTAAATCTGTTCTCAAGTTAGTTTCTAATCCTTCTTGAATTACAGCTAAGAAATTAAATCCATCTCCAGACCTCCTGTAGCCTTTCCTTCTTCCCGCAGCGTACACTACTCGCTGAGGCAAAGGCTAGGCAAATGTAGTGTTGTCTGTTAATAAAATGCACATAAATAAAAGACACAGAATTAACATATCAGTAGATTTTAAAATCACAAATTCTATTCCGGTTTCTATTGTGGGAACCTTCTTGCCAGTTATTAATTTGACCTTTGCAAACCTTCTTTGCAGGAAGTCACATGGTTATAAATCAGCACTGCTTGCAAAATGCGCAAAATCTCCCAAGTGCTGAAGTAACCTCATAACGTAAAGTCAAACATTTGGAATACAATTTGAAAATGTGTTGTTCTGGGTAGGCTTATACAAAACAGCATTGCTTAACATTGCATGGTAAGTCTGGTGTGCGGAACTCGGGTTATGTGACCTGTAAATTCACCTGGCTTTAGGGACACTCTCTCTTCTCCTGCAATACTTGGCTGTGTTCACTTTTCTTCTTGATTTGTAGCCCCAATATTTTTTTGATACAGCGTTTGTAAAACTTGTGTTTTAAAAACTGCACGGAAAAAAGGAAGGAGGGCATTTCTAAGAACTGCATAGCTCACTATTTCCAGATTTCCTATACAGGGACCTGGCCATTAATATTTTAGTAAAATGAATAGCTGGTAGAAGTAAAATTGTACTTGCTTTATTAACCAACCACTGGAGGAAGAGGAAAAAAACAGGTTTCTAGCAGTTTATACTGCCTGCGACCTAACAGACCATAGCCCTGGAAACACGGACCTATGAGTACTATTCATTATGGGTGAGCTCCACTGAGGGGATATTAGGCAAAACCAAAGGTTTTGTTTAGTTAAAACTCAAGGTTTAAGGAGATGCAAGGTGACTGGTGTGGAAGATGCTCTCAGCCTGCAGAGGGGCGAGGTAGAGTGTTTCTGGGGAGACCTCAGCAGAATCAAGTGAACAAACAAGCCATGGTAAATGACCCAACTGCAGCGCAAGCCTCCAGTGCTGCCCTCCGCCTGCTTTCTGCGGCACAAGGAAAGCCTCTGCAGAGAACCCTGACCTGTACAAATAGCACAAGAGACAGCTTGGCCTTATGCCTTGCAAATGTACGTGCAGCATCCTCTCCTTGCCGTTTACCTAAAGCCAAGAACCTGGAGTTTTCGGGCACCTGAAGTTATAGACAACATCTAGGAGACCTGCCAGTATACCTGGCAAGGTGTATTGATGTGTGCTGGTGCCTACGGCTGATGTCCCAAACCAGGTACCTATTTGCCATCAGGGTAGTCCATTCATCACCCATTAAAAAATGGTGCAGAGCAGTTAACAGTCATAGCTGAAGCTACAGCACTTTGAGGAACTGTTGACATTGCTAATGTTTACGGATTAGAAAATTTTAGTTCCATGCAAATTATACTTAATTACTGTTGTAGGATAATAATTATTTTTCGTTAATAGAGCCCTAAATCTCTGAAAGCCTTAAATACTGTATATCTCATTATGTTACACAGTACAAAACTGGTGAAACCCTTTCATTAACTCATTAATGATTAGTTGGAAAAGCAATATGACAGATTATTATACATGCTACCAAGTACTATTAATGCACTGATATACACAGTCTAATTTAGAACTTTAATATCAGAGTTTTAGTTCTTCAGTCATGGAAATTGAATAGAAAATAACTATGAAGATAAATTTTCATTTGATATTTTTTCCCAATCATATTTTCTACCATGTATTTTTTTCCTAAATTCAAACAATAAGAAATAAAAATAAAATATGTCTTTAATATTGAGAAGTCCATTTTCTAAAGTCACTTATTATTTAATTCATTGACTGCCAATAAAGCCAAGTGTCAAAATCATCATCAGCAAACCCTTGGAAAGCAGTGGCTCTCACAGGATGTGTGCACACAGAGTTTGTCCCCAAGTCCTGCTGGACCAGCTGCTGGAGATCAGGCAGAACTGAGCCGTGTCCCAGGGCACTTGACTTCTATGTTCAAGCAACTAAATCAAAGTTTTACTTCTGGACTTGTAGACTTGAGTTCTTTATCTGGCCCCTGATTTTATCTTATAGATCCACCTCTCATCTGTATGTAGAAAAGTTGGGCTTGTACTTGGGCTGGTGAGAGCTGCCTAGTCTGAGCTCTACTCCGTTATACCCCTTCAGATGACAAGACCGTGCAGACTCTAAGGATGACTCCTATGTATAACTTCAATCAGCATTATCACTACTTTGGAAGAGTAGGTGATTGAAAGTGATATATATATTTATTGAATGGACTCTTGCAGCAAATGGAGAAGAGATCAAACATGATTGCACTGTCACCCTGTCACTGTGAAAGCCACATAGAAATACAGAGTCTCTAAGCAAAGGCTCTGGAAATTTCTGTTGGCAAAGCAGATGTTTTGCAGGAGAACAGAAGCTTCTGCTTGGTGCATCAGACTCCTTTTCTGCTCCGAAGAGAGAGGAAGAAACACGCTGATTGACTCATCTGCTAAGCTGAGCCCAGGGTCTCCCCCACCCAGTGCCCAGGGAAATGCACTGGGACAAGCCTGGAGGATGTTTCTCAGGTACAAAACAGCTTCCTTTTTCATCCTTGAATGTGGCTGGGTGGTCTCCTGTGGTTGCAGCACTCCGCTCAGTTGTACCTATACTAAACAGAGAGCTCCACCTTTCCATAAAAAATGCACTGTCAAAACATGGGCTTTCTCTTTCACAGCAAGGACAAGCCTCTTAAAATGTGCTTTGTTGGCACTGCAGTATGAAAGCAAGGAGCAAGGAGCTTACTACACTACCCCTCTCCCAGTTCTTTTTTTTTTTGGGAAATTTTTGGAAATTTTGTAAAGATGTTATTGAAACCTTTTTTGGTTTCAAAAGTCCAGTTCAGACTTTTTGATGACAAATTGCAATACAGGAGAGCACTTCAAAAATGAAATCAGAACTCGGTGGCTTAAACTAGTCAGTTTCAACATTTCTATATAGAAAATGCTGTTGATGTTCTGTGCCTGCAAATATTTTGAAATTTCCCTGAGTCTACTGTCCAGTTGGAAGATCTCTCACTAGAGTTATTTTGTATCCATAAAGTTATTCAGGACAAGCAGTTTCACAAACTCTAATGAGCTGTATGCTGAAATAGAAGACACACACTTAACCAGCAAACAATGTTCTTTTCTCCACCCCATACTCAACAGAACACAAAATAAATTGTATTAATTGCTTCATTTGTGTCTTTTGGGCACGGCAATCTATGGTAAAAGTTATTAGAGCTTTACATTGACATCTGCCTGTGGAAGAAGGATTGAGAAGTTAGTCTTACCAGAGGGTGTAAATTGTGATTGACCTTCTGAAAAGAGAGTCTCAGACTGCGGTCGAGAACACCAAGAGCGCAAATGTCCCTGTAGGCCAGCGAGTCTTTGAGACTGTTTTTTAATGCTTATTGTGAATCCTGAGGATGTACAGAAAACTTCAGTTTCTGTGACGCTTTAAAAACCACAGGAATATATTTAACACATTAATAAAGGGGGGGAAAAAAGGCAAACAAACCCTAGGAACAATCCAGTTCTTGTCATCTCTCTTGATTTTTCACTTAGTAGACTTCTTTATGGATTGAAAAACTTTTTTTCTTCTTCTTCTTGTAAAGAGTGTTCATTGAAGCTTGGCCAATAGATGGTATCACCCTTTCCAAAGTCTATGCTATGGGAGGCCTATGGAAGCATATCTGCTCAAGGCATTCATGCAAATTATTACTTACTGCCCTATATGCTCATAAATTAATAGCTTCTCTGTGGATGAAAAACAGAAATTAGACAACCATTAAAGTTGAACAATGTATAAAGAATATTAAATATTAATATATGAAATGAAAAAATATTGCTAGAGATATGAATAGATATGCCAGGAGCATAACAAGCCAAACCTAGGAATGTAAATAATAAAAACATGTTTTCAGCTAGATATTCTGGATGGTTTAGTATTCAAATTAAAGTTTGTTTTCCCCATTCAATAAAAACAAAACAAAAAGTATTTACCGTTGTTGCCTTATTTGCATGAGAGTTCATTTTCCTCCTGTGAACAGAAGCAGATCTTTAAGACAAGACTGATCAGAAAGGAACGGCCACTTTCTTCTCCGTGGGCTTTTGCAGGGAGCACCCCAGTGAGGGGCGGATGGCAGCTTTGCAAGTTCAGGAGCGAGAATACCCCTTACCAATTCAACTCTTATTTGAATGAATAATTGCAAAGCTAGCTCGTGCATTTTAATGACTTGTCTCAGCCCTAGCTACAAAATTGAAATGGAAATTGGAGGAAGAGTTTACTTAATAGTAGGACAAGTTTGTTTGTTGCTGAAGTATTGTGGCTCACTGCATGTGTCACTTGTCTCTGGCAATGATGAGTCTGGTTAGAGCCCGGTCCCAGGTACCGAGTCTATCATTTCACACGGTGCAGCGGCTGTAAACGATCGGGTTAAAAAGAGCTGATTTCCTTGTGGTCCCAAGTTCATTTTTGAAAACCATTACATTCTGGTCAGCTTCAGCTTATTTCTGCTAATTCTGAATTAAATACTATTGTTCTGTCCCCCGTGAGAATTATTGTGAAGGCGCTCTGTATGGATTTTGACCTTGAATGTAGACTGCTTCAGCCAGACCAGTGCTTGATTAGGCCTCCTATTTGTGTCATAAGAGTGACAAGTGGACCCATTATAAATATACATGTAGTGAAACATTTGATAAAGCATGCCCTTGCTCCCATAGATCCAATTTTATACAGTCTCCTTTAGCCATTATGATGATGCTTATTTCCAAGAGCTTAAGATGGGCCATATCGCAGGAAACTTTGCAAAATCTCCAGGCCTTCTCCTGCCTAAGTCCCCACAGTGCAAGTCCTACCAAGACATAACAGCATCTGAAAATTATGTACATATATAATTGTATATCTACAATATATGTATAATGTATTGAATATATGTAGGTATATAATTATATAATTGTATGGGCTTCACTTTAGTTAAGCTACTGGATGGTGGAAGTTCCCATCCTGCATGCTGTTTTGTGGGCTTTACTGGAATGAGAAAACATAAGAAGGAATCTGGTATATTTGGAGGAGGCAGAAATTGTTTCTTAGGATAGTCCCAAAATAGTACATTGAACTTTGATCTCTGAGGCTTTTTCAGATCCAGATATTTGATTTAATCAACACACACACACACACACATGCATGTTCAAATAGGGCTTACCTGAGAGCACACCCTGGCCTAGAAAATGATTAATTGCTAAAGCTTCTGATTAATATCTGTGATGGAAAAATCCTCATGTGCCTCTTGGAAAGCAAAGCTCACAGGGCTTGGGGCTGTGTCCAGCATCGAGAAAATCCAAAATAACATTGTGCAACTGTACTACCAGACATAAGGTCAGTCAGGTTCAGATCCCTTCATTTTAAAGGAGGTGGCATCTGTTACCTACCTCATGTTTTAGTAAATAGTCTGTTTTTTTATGTGACAAGTGCAAACACAGATACAAATTAATGGGAAAAGAAAAGCCCCAATTGTCCATTTGTGTCACATTGCAAACTGCTGGGTAAAAGACAGCCCAGCATCATTTAATCATCCTGTGTTCCCTTTCCTTTTTCACTCATTACATTCATTACTGGTCACAAAAGACTGCTCACAAAACAGCTAGTGATTTTAATTTAATGCATCCTTTCTAAAACCTGCAGGGAAATTAAAGGAGGGAGCAACCTGGAAAGGGCTGGGGAGCAGGAGGGGGAAATGGGGCTTGGCACATCTGAAGCTTTAAATGCTAATAGTCAAACATTTCCCAAATAGATCTGAGCTGACCCTAAACACATTGGGAGGACTTAACTCATTAGTTTGCAAATTGAGTCAAATTGACACAAGGAGTTTCCTCACAGTGCCTTTAAATCTCTGATGGAGGCTGGTGAGTGACCTCTCAATCTGACAGGCCAACAGTTGCCAAACCATCTCGATATCACAAAATCCAATAAAATAAAGCACCAGGCACATCACCAGGGGCTGGTACACTATTTTCCCCACACTGTGTAAAATGTTGTTGTCTCTGTTCCCCCATAAATTTGCAGGCACTGCTGGCTTACAAAGGGATAGCTAAATAAGGGAGTTGTAACCAAAAATCTAATCAGGACAGAGCGTATTATCTGGAAAACATGACAATGTTTGGTTTTGGCTTTAGATACAGAAATTGCAGTGGAGGAGAGCTCACCTGGGATGCCCTGCTGTAGCAAATGGCACAAATAGCTTTGTACTGCCTGAGCAGGACATGGGCTTCCCTCATAGATTTGCTGTTTTGTTTTCTACTTTGCCCACTTACCCATGAGCTTCCACCTGTAGAAGAAGGGGCTGCTCTCATTAACCTCCTCTTCTCTGACAGAGAGCAGAAGTTAAAGCAGGAAGAAAAGCCTCGTTCCTGAAAACAAGCTCCCATAGACCTTGCTAACTCCAGTATCTGTCATTTGGAAAAGCATGAAGTTCAAAGCTCTTGATGGCTGACGATGGTGGTCAAGGTTGCATCACAGCAAAAATGAGAAAGACCTATTTAGTTTTAAGAAATAATATCAGAATGACCCAGGGAAAAAAAAAAAAAAACAGATTAAGATGACATTTAAATGCAAGCTTAATATAGGGAACTTGTTCAAATACACAGAGTAAAAACTCTCCAACACTTGATTGTATAGATTCATTGGAGAGGAGTGGAGGCAGACTAGCTGCAGTCTGACAGCATTTGGATCTGAGAGGGTTTTTTTCTCTTCTTAGAATATAATCTGAAGTCTACTGAAGCTATAGGGAAGAGCCTTACTGAAGTCTCTTATCTTGAAAATAGGCCTCAATGCTTATTTTTCTCTTTTGCTTAGACAAGGTGCTCTGCCAATGTTTTACCCAGGTCTCTTCAAAAGATTTCAACCTTTCTTCTGACACCGTATAGTCTCTTCTAACAGAAATGTGTACGCTGTGTTGCCCTAGTCAGGCTACTTATAAGTTACCAGTTAAAGAATAATGCTCACTTGTAACCATAATCAGGGAATGAAGGCAAATAGCCTTGGGAAACCAATTAAGCCACACAATACTTTTGACAGACCATGTCCTAAAGTGTAGCCTGTTGAACATAAAAGGGAAAAATATGTTCTTCAGAAGCATTTCTCTGCATCCGAGCTCTAAGGATATGGATACAGGAACTAATTACTGCAGGCTAACTAAAGTGCGAACGTGCCTCAAAGCTGGCTCGCTTTAATTGCTCTGCTCCCTGCAGTAGATTCTCCCTATTCTACATTGGCAGTTCTCTCATTTACTTGCTGAAGAGGAAACTATCTCACTTTTATCCCATGGCAAGAATTTGCGCACTGGCAGCTGTTGCAGGGCAGCTGATTTAACGGGAAGGGAATGCCTGCTCTTCCCTCGCCATCACTTGTTTGGGTGGATACCCTACAGATTTAGCAAACTGATTTAGCAGCTAAAAGGGGGATGATGGTCTAGTTCCAAGAAAGGATTTCAGCACTTTAGTGGCTAACTCCTTGCCTTGGGTTCAGTGCCCCCTTCACGTCTCGCAGTGGGTGCTGTGTGTGATTTGCCCTGATTCGTATTCGTTCTGCCTGGTGTCAGCTCCTTCTTTCAGCACTGTAGTGTGAAATGTGTCCAGTTTAGCTGCCTTTGACAGCAGAACTATTTTTCAACCTGTTTTTTGCCCTCCTGGCTTGAGTTCCTGTTTCCTTGGTAGAATTTATTTTATTAAATGTCTGGTCACACTCCACGTTTTGGGGACAAAAAAGGCAGGGGAGGCCACAGGAAGCCAGATGCTGAACCCTCAGCACCTTTGCATATTTACTCTTCTGTGCCATTTACTAATGGATGTTACATTTCCCTTTATTCCCCTTTTATCTCGCTTGTGTTGAAGAACCTCCTTTGGCCACCTCTTACGTCCATTTCTAATTGAAACGCATTTTGTGTTTAGGTCTTTTTTTTTCTTTTTTTTCTTTTTTTCTTCTGATTTTATCTCTGCTGTAAAGCCCTCCCCTCAGTTTGGTGGGAGAATTTTAACAAGGGGGTTTCCAAGAGGCTTCGCAGCTTCTCCTGCCAATGCAGCAAACCATTGTGTTGTAAACACATCCACGGCTGCCTGTCTATTGTGGGTTATTGTGTTCCTCATACTAATTACCCGCTGTAGGAAGAGAATGTGCAGAAACTTCTGCGAAAACCTTGCCTGCTCTTTCTCCCATTTGGTTCCCTTTTTTTTCCTTTTTTTTTTCTTTTGTTTTGTTCTTACATTCTTTCCTGGGCTTTTCTGGGCTCCTCAGAATTGCACTGCCATGCACAGTCCTCTCTGCCTGTCTCCTCTTCTCTGATGAATGCAGCTTGGCTTTCTCAACCTCCCTTCCCTGCTGAAACACCTGAGGCCTCTTCTCAGACTTGTTGCTCTTTTCTGCTCTCTTTCTACTTCTCCAATACCCTTCTTGTAAAGCAGCACTTGGTATAAACACAGCATTTCAGGTGTGGTCTTATGCTTTTCCAGCTGCTGCCAGGCAAGAACTTTGTTTCCAAGTTCAAAACTCTTTGGCTCTAGATCTGGATCATGTTCAATGGTGGAGCAGCTTCTCTCAGAATCCTCACCCTGGTCTCCTGAGAAAAATCTTCCTGTTTGTACAACTGCTGTCAGTCCCCATTTGCTCCCATGGGATACCCTCTGCGCAAACTTGTGCCTTTTCAGACTCCAGGCATTTTAGGGTAAGAACTATTCATCAGCCTCATTGCAAGAGCATCTTTCACGTTATGGCTTCTGCTGTAAGGTGTAATAATAAATGCGAATCTGCTGAGTGCCTCAGCCAGAAGAGCGGCTTTGCCTCGGTGGCTGTGACAAGCTCTCTCAGTGTTTGAAAATCCACTTCTCCACAACGATAAAATGAAACCTACAGGAAGAGGCTTTTGTACAAGCTTTTAAAATTTTAGACCTCTCAGATAAATAAAGGGCCCAGCCCCGGGACTTTCTTTTTGAGATAAACTCCCATTCATCTGATGAAAGATTAACCTGTGTCAAGGACACTGAATGAAACCCCATCTAGGTTTAAATGGCTACTTCAGGCCCCGGGAGAGTCGCTTGGCCTCAGGTAGAGCAAAGTGCCTGGGTTATGGCTGCTGCTGTCCCGAGGTGAGGCCTTCCTGCCCTTCCTGCCGTGCCTCCTCTTCCTCTCCTGGCAAAGAGAAGCCGCAGCGGGAATCGGAATGGTGGAATTTGGTTCATGGCTTACCTCCATCACACAAAATTCTGTGCTAAAGTAGAGTTTCTTGATGAATGAATACCAGTCTGAATAACACCAGGGATACCTTTTTTTTTTTTTTGGGGTATTGTTTCATGCACAAGAGAGAAGAGTGAATATAACATGTAAGAAGAGCATTGGTATTTCATGATTAGTGGCAGGTAATTTAAAACACACAAAACTTTAGGAAAATCTGTACACATTTAACATCTGTTATCTTGTTTCTAATCCTTTAAATCCCTTAATTTACTCCAGAGTTGTTTAAATTGTTATCAACCTTTTTTGAGGGCTCTACATCTTAATCACAACTATATGACAAATATTTGATGATACAGCATGTATTTGGCAAATACTTAGGAATCAAATGATAATACCAAAAGAGGAATTTCATATGATTACAGAGGCTAAGGGATTAGAATTAGATTTAAATGGGTCCAAGGGGCAAATTTGAAGACTTCAAACATCTTTTTAAAAACAAGATGCCATGGTTCAGAAAAAAAAAATCTAAAATGAATTTGCTGATGATCTCTCCTCCAGAAAAATTCTATCACTTCATCAAGCTTATTTATTTATTTAAACTGCCTTTGAAGCTCTTTTATTTTAAGAAAGAAAAAAAAAGTGTTCAACTGCATACATTACACACAAGGGGAAAAATAGTACTCATGTAAAATCTCAGTGGGAACTTTCTCTTTTATGGTTTCACGAGGAGCAGATATTTCCCCAAAGCTCCTTTTGAGTTTTGTGGTCAATAGAACATCCATGTAAATCCTTCTTAGGGGGAATTAAGCACTGAGCAGTGATGTGCAATCACCAGGTAGGGTTTGGCTCCAAGTTCAGGAGCAGCTGGTGGTCTTGGCTTGGGTCAAACCAGGTGGAGGTTGCCCACACATGGACAGGTGGTGCCCTTTGAAATGTGTGGAATATTGGACATTGCCTCCTGGGACTGGTAGGTGCTGTGGGACCTGGGAAACACCTGTGACATTCTAGCCCAGCCTCCAGAGGCCAGATGGTGCCACACTGGAGCTATGAGAGAGTTCTCAGCACTGAGCCCTGCTGAGTTGGACTTGTCTTCCTCTCAGCAGGGCTAATTGGGCTAATGCACCACGCCGATGTGACCATTTCGCTGTCATTTCCAGAGCTGATCTTCTTGGAGCCAGCCTGAGAAGCCCTGCTCAGTGCTGGACCATCGGCAGCCCGAGCTGGGGAACACCTGTTTTAGGCAAGCATTTTGCCGCCTTGTTTCCCTTTTCTCCTGGACAAAGTAAGGCTGGGTCTGAACTTGTGGGATACTCGTTATCTCCAAGAACTGCTGAGCACATTGAGGATCAGGTTATGCAACGGGTTTAAGCTTTAATTCACTTTCTGTTTTTTAATCCCAAGTTAGATTTCAGCTAGTTTGGTGCCCGGAGCAAGCTCTGTGGAGGTTTGGGTGAACACGGGTGCCAGAAGGGAGGGGAATGGAATGCACAGCCCAGGGTGGGAAGGGAGGCTGGATCAGGTCATTCTACACCATTGTGGAACAGCACCCTCCGAGGATGAGGATGATGTGTTTTTGTCTCTTATCAGCTGCATTTTGTTAATGATGCTGCTCTCCAAAGCAAGCACATAACCAGACATAGCAAGCTGTAAGCCTTGCTATTCCTTTCTTAAAGGATCCCAGTTAGGGCAAAAATGCTTGGAAAACCACAGACACAGCAGCACTCCTTTAGTAGGAGTAGCTTTAAGTAGGAGGCTTAGTGGCTGACCAGGAGCAAGACCCGTGTCTGCAGGGTACTGTGGACAGGTACATGCTGTAGTGGCCTGTAGGAGACAGGTCTGGAGATGCTACACACACATGCAATGTGCTCAGCCTCAGTGCTGATGTCTACTCCTCCTCCTCCTCCTCACATCACATTTGATGAATTTGCCATTAGCTACAAAACAGGAGCAGGGAATGGTCCTTGAGAAGCTCATGGAAAGTGACAGAGAAGAGGGGGGTGGGTCAAGTAAGCGGGATTATTACTTTGGCTTGTAGCATGCATTTCCAGAGGGATTTTTTTCTTGGAAGCTAAGTGTCACTGGGGAGGAGTATGGCCTGTCCCCTTGACCCAGCTCAGATTTGCCATGAGCCATCCCCTAGAGCCCTGGTAGTCCTGTCCTCACTTGAAGAGATTTTTCACACTGAGTAGCAAGTATTCATTAGGACTTTTAATGTTTTTTTTTATTTTCTTTGCCCTTTTTTGCTTTACTCTCCCTCCACAAACCCTTGAGGTAGGGAGTCCTCAGGTAAATCCAAGAGGGCAAGAACCACCACTCAACTACCACTACAATGCTCAGCTAAATAAGCATATTTAGATCTCATTTTATTGGCATTTAAACTTATGTTTTACAAAGGGGAAAACTGGATGTGGGTACAGTGCTCTGAAAGGGAAAGTCGGGAGTTTACAGATTCAGAGAGATCTTTTGTTAATGTTTTGATTGATACTTAGAACAATAAAGAAAAAAAAAAGAAGTTTCAGGAGCAAAAAAATGACTTTGGCTTTCATTCCTCCTCACGCATCTCTCATCAACTCCAAACAAGTTGGCTTGGGTGGCTTGGGATACCAGAAACTTCAGAGGCAAAGTTTAAGAAACAAGATGAATTCAAAAGCGTTTGTGTTGTCAGCTACAAGAGTAAAAAATGTTATCGGCTGTTTAAGCACTGCTGACTAATGTATATTCAAAAGCAAATCAACACAGTCGCACCCACTCTTCAAGCATCAAGGAAACCAGATGAGACCAGTGTCTCAGAGATATGGTGTCATTTTTTTTTTCTCAGACAGTGGATGGAAGGAGAGAATCACATTAAAATGTAATGTTTGTCAATGGCAGTGATAAAAAAAGAAAACTTCCCCGGCCGTTGCTGGCTGCCGCATGCGGCAATCTGAATACATTGGTAATGTGAGGGACTGATTAGTCCTGTAAGGCTGCCTACAGGTTAGCAGGCCTCATTTCAAATCTCTGACAGCAATATGTGTCGTTTCATGCTTCATCCTCATTCCCCATGTTCAACACAAACCGGGGTCACTCTATATATGGAAATCACTGTCTTCAGGGCAAAAAAATTAAAAAAGGTGAGATTGCCGCTTTAACCTCACTGGCCTCAGAAAATATGTTTTAGTCTGATACATTATACTAGTAGGAATTATTTATCAAGAAGATACAAGCTCGATATTTCAGAAATAATGAGATGTTCTGGTTTTGCAGCTGAAATTTTATGGTCCAGGGAGCATCAGCTATGAATCCAGAGAATGAAGTAAACTTGCAATGAATGATACACAGTATGCAGCCAAGGTAAAATGGCTGTGCAAAGGGTAATATGCAAGTTATAGCACAGTGCAAAGCTCACTATGCCTAAAGTGCCTTTGTTGCAAAACAGAACCAGCTGTTTTGAGGACAGGAGATGCTCCCAGGATTTAGTGGAGGAGATTTTGCCTGGGAAAGGAATTGCATGATGAGAAATTTTAGTTGCTAAACCTCAAATCCTACAGTTTACGAGAACTACTGAAGAATTCATGGCAAGATAATTTGATAGCAGAAATATAGCATTTTCCACTTGTTTTTGAGATATAGTTAGAGCGAGGCAAAGGCCGAAGGCTCTCATCCAATACAGAGTGGGTTGGACTCCTACCTGGGTTCTGCTAGACCAAAAGTAAGTGCAGAAATCATTTTACACTACTGTTTCCTAGCAAATACGTGTGATCTGATCTATGCATGAGATGGTGAGAGAGCTATCTGGACTCAAAAGACTTTTGTCTGAATTTGTTTAGTTTGCTTGCTTGTTTGATCGAGTAAACTGAGCAAGGAACTCCCATTTGGTCATGTATCAGCCCAAGAGCAGGATCATGCAGTAGTATTTAAATATCAGACACAGAATTGGTTACTGCATGCACATCAAAGTAACTAGTTCATTTTTCAGGACTCACAGGGGTTATGAACCTCATGTGACCTAATGTTGAAGATGAACAACCGTGAGGAACCATAGTCAGAAGTTATATATACTCAGATCCCTACGAGACAAACGTGCAGGTAATTTGTAAAACCCACAGATAAGAGGGCTCAAACCAAGGGAGCCACCCATAGGAAAAAAAAAAAACGTTTCCTGTTCTTGTATCTTCCAGCCCTTTTGCACATCTTCTCCTCTTTCTACTGGCAGTTTATGAGAAGGATCACTGCAACATGCAGTCCTGGGACCTCCGAAGCAAGCAAACAAACAAACAAAGTGAATGGCTCCTCTCTTTATTTTCCGGTTTCAGGAAATCCGAGGTCATTCCCAAATTGCTCTTGGGTGCAGGAAAATGCATTTTCTTTCCACCTAGGGCCTGTGGAATACGTCGGTCTCTGAATGTCTCTGAGCTTCCTCCAACCCCTGCAGTTGTGGGACTACTGGACTCATCCTACGTGTGTTGGTGAATGCCCAGGAGCCGCGTACCCCCACAGTGTGCCCCCCTCCGACCTGCAGTGCTGGAGCTACATGAACATTGGCATGACATTCACGGTGCTTATCTGTATGGGGAGCACCACTGCAGGCTGCATCTCAGACTTCATTTAGATTTCTATCATCAGCCACCAAACAGAGAGTGTTCAGTAAAAAAAAATGTGGGTTTTGTGCTGCAAAATGTGTTCGTTTAAACTGTTAATTAACTGGCTTAACCAGCCAAGCAGGCTCTCTCTTGCAATATGGGGCAGTGATGCGGTACTGGCAAGGAGGGTGGCATTCAGTTAGGTAAAAGCAACAGTGTCACTTTGGGCAACATGAAGGACCTTAGCTGGCCTTCAGCTCCATCTCCAGACAGCGGTGAGTCTCCCTTTAGTCCTGTGCTATCTCCATTAGCCTGTGAAGAAATGAACATCTCACAGACACCTTCCCAGAGCTTCTTGTGGTCACTGTGCCACAGGGAAACACATATACTAAGTCTAACTCTCATATTTTCAGGCCTTTTCATTCAACATAAGTTAGAGCAGTTTTTAGGTAGTCTTGACTCCTTATGACCTGCAAAGGTCATAAGACTGCACTGAATAGACCCACGATAACAAATGCAATGTGATATTTAAGCCATCTTGTTTCAGCCTATGCTCTGTACAGGTCCACTGCCTGGACTCAGAGCAGCGTGCAGACCCTCCCTACATGTATTCGCAGCTGCTGGGATGGATTGGGAGGCTGTAACTGGGATGGATTGGGAGGAATATCGTTTCCATATGCCTGTCGTTGGACCCACTCAATGTCTATAATGTCTCCAAACCAGGCTCCTCTTGGCAGAGCACTGGAAATAAGAGTAGTTGGGTCTACAGTGTGCTGGGGCTGAGGTATTTCAAAAACTCAGTCACTCATTAAGTGTTCAAGAATGTGATGAACTCCTGAATGACTGTTCTAGTACTGCAGTGCTACATGTGTCACCTGGGGCATACCTCTCTGGAGCTATTCTAGTACGCACAGCTCAGACTGGAGATACTGATGCACCACTAGAAAGAGCAGAGCTTACTGCAATAGTAAATATTTCTAAAATATAATTTAAAGTGGCTTCATGCTTTTGGGGGACTTAATTTGGAATAAAATGTGGCTCAAGATCATTGAATCATAGAATCATCATGTCCATCTCCATTTTGTTTCCCCTCCATAGGAATTACCACTGCAAATCTTGGGTGACTGCAGAAATTCTAATTAAATCTATAAGGTGGGTTAAGGACATATTTTGAAATGCCATTTAGAAAGAACCTTCACAAACTTATCTTGTCTTATTCAATGGCTACAACTAGCTCCGTTTTATCCTGTATAAATTAATGAGCTGAATAGCAGGCCAATATCATTCAGTACAGAGTAATTCATCCTAGAGGACAAGCCAGAGCACACTTCTGAATCAGGCAACGTACAGAATTGCTGGTGAACGGTTTTGTTACTACTCTTTCACATGGTAACTTCTCTGAGGATTGCTTATTCTGCTCTAGGATGAACCTCAGGTCTGTGAGTGACACGGGCCTGAAAGAGCCAAGCGGAGTAGCATAACACAGCAATAATGAAGCACCTGCTTTCATGGATGTATTTCTGGATTTCTTATTTCTAAAATGTATCCTCAGTCCAGAGGCAAAACCACTTTCTGGGTCAACCGATGTAAACTGGACACTTGGTCTTTGCATCACCTGTAACTGCACCTGTAACTGGGTTGCTGGGAGGGTAATGAGATCAAGCATTTAAAATATATCTCTGTTTGAGTTTTAGACATGGAGGAGTTCACCCAAGTTAAAAACCTAGCTCTGCAGCCTCATATAGGTGGTTAGGTAGTGTGGAGCAGGGTCTCGCCTCTGCAGCCTAGCAGTACTGACTTTGCATGGCTGAGTGCGGTCTGGGGAGGACTGCGGCCGTTTGGTTTACCTGAGGATGCTGCTCGTGTTCAAAGCTGTCCAGCACCGAGCAATCCTGAGATGAAACAGCCTAAAAGTATTTCCAGGAGGAATGCAGTACAAGCGTGCCTCTTTTTACAAAAATACTGCTTAGTACTGCAGTCCTGAGTGGTCCAACTAGAGATGATGGCAGAGGTGCTACTGCTCGTGAGTGTCCTCAGATTGGACCCCAATAGTCAACACTAACAGGCCCAAAATTGATTTTAACACTGAAGGAAGAACAAGAAAAAATGGGCAAAGCTGTGGCAAAAAAAAAAAAAAAAGGAAAGAGAAAAGTTCATTTGAAGGTGACCGAATCCTGTTTCAGACTGGTTGTTCTCTGCATCAGGCTTATACTTTTGTTAATATGACTGATACTTCTTTTTTACATTTTCTTCTTGTTTTTTTGTCCTTCCTCTGTGCAACACTTCTGCAGAAAAAAATGCATTTGTGAAATGCTGATTTTCTGCAATTAGTTTCTGATTTTTCAAATTTGTCCTTCACTCCAAGGCTTTTGAGCCTCCATCAAGCAGCATTTTTGAGAGACTATGGGAAAAAAAATCCTTACAAAACAAAAACAGTATTTTCAGAATTCCACTCTACTGCTTTCAGACTATTTCCATCAACCCTCTTATTCATTTTGATTTATTTCCATCCATAAGCAGACTAACGCTTTTCTATGCTTTTATTGTTCTTCAAGAATAGGCCTTCTATTGGAGAAAAATAATGTCTCTACGACCACCACTTTGCTCAATGCAGATCTTCATTAATCTGCAGCCACAGTACAGGCTTTTAGCAGCAAGCACTTTTGATGGGAATTGAATTTGATACTGCATTATGGTTGTAGGGCTTCTCACAATAGACTGTGTTCTTTTCTGTGTCTGTGCACAATCAGAGAGACCCAATTAAATAATTTGGTGCAATAATGGAGAACAAAAGAGTATGAGGGCTTAAAGTGAGGGCTTCAGCATTTGTATTCTCCCTTTTCTGTATCATGTTAATTAATTTGCCTGAAAACCAAAAGAAAGAACATAATGTGAAAAGCATAGCTCATCTACAACATGGAGGCACTTTAAATGCAGATACCATACCAAATCAACATGTAACAAAGGAACGTTCTTTGCATTTCCATAAGAAAAAAAAAATAAAGTTGCCAGCTAGTGTTGAGTGGTCCTAGTTGTGGCCACTGGCAATAACGCTTGCTATTTGGGGAAAAAAGTATATAAGGGTGGGAGAATACCTTGTGCTTCTGTGATAATATCTACAAATAAATATGTGGTTTTGAAGTCTAATTGATAGGTGTAAAATTACTGGACTTAACAGCAGCAAAAATCTCAGTTGTTTTGTTTTTTGTTTGTTTGTTTTGTTTTTCCCTATTATTATATTTTTTTAAATACTCTGGGCTAGATTCTAGTCTTTTCTTCTAGTAAAATAACTCAAAGCAGACACCTCCATACAACTCCAGTCCCTGCTCCTCTTTCTGATTTAGAAACTCCAACATATTTCGATGGGCATAAGAGCAGTCTCTGCTCCATTGCCACTCAAGCCTGCAACTGAGTTTATCTAGCAGAAAAAAAGATCCATTTACCCTCTACAAAAATAAATACCGTGGCCCAGTAGTCATGAAGTCCTTATTCTCTGCTTGGAGCCTGGATGTCGAGGTCAGCGAGCTGAGCTTATTTGCAGCTTGAATGACAGAAGCGCTGCTGCTCCCTGCAGTGATCTTCCTCCTGTAGTCTCCCTGTTAAGGATGAGCTTCCTAAGTGGAATTGCTGAGATTTATAAAATTGGCAATTATACATTTTCTCTTTCTGTAATAAATCATTTGACCTACTAGTTGTTTGCATTCCTAAAAGATGCAAACCTAAGGATTACTATATTGTCTCTTGTTTGCTAGCAGATGAAAAAAGACTATTTACAGGGATGTGATCTGAGTGCTTTCATTATGATTAGCTCTTAAATACTATTTTAAGGATATTAGGGGGAACAATTTACCTAATGGTTATGAATCTTATTTCACAGTATATTAATGAAAAGCATCCATGTCTGGGTAAAAATACGATCACAAATTGTGACTTCAGTCCTGCTGAGGAAGTTACGTGATTACTTTTTTCAAAAACAGAAAGCAACACTTCTGGGTATCAAAGACTAAAAGGCTTTCTAGCAATAAAGCCTCTTGTGTCCCCCTCCACAGAAAACTAATTTTGTCTTTTAGCTATATGGCAGCTTTGTACCTGCAGCTGTCAGGCTACCTGTACATCACACATCCTATTATATGAACTAAAAACGATCACCATATCACCCCTCCTGAAGGTGCATTACATACCTTTGCTGCTACAGTGCCGTACTTCCCAGTAGAAATGTCTTTTTATATCAGCATTCCTCCTGAACATGACTTGTGTTGACAAGTTACTAGAATGAAACCTGGGTGGGAGGATCTGGAGGTATCGCAGATGGCTAAGATATTTGTGGCTTTTAATCATTGCAATTATCTATACATTTCCAAACAGATTTTTTCTTCTTCTTTTTTTTCTTTGCTAGAAACCAGGGGTCTTATCTTGCTCCTGTCTTCTTACACCTATTAAATTTATTGCAGCAACAGTGCGCTGTGCTAATAATTGCCATTAGTTCTTGAGCTCAACCTCCATGCCATGTCCTGGGAAACACATGGTACCAGCAAACCTGGATGAACTACAGCCTGTGCGGCTGCAGCCCTATTTACCAGCCTATTTGGTAATATGTGTTAGCTATCATGACAAGTACTGTTCATTTTGGTAGGTCTTCAGCCCATAATTAAAATATATGAGGCTTGCAGTTGTTATGTTTCTACTTCCACCGTGGGGACATGAAAACAGAATGGCCTCCTTGGATCCTATTTGTCTACAACAAGTTACTTCTGATCCAGGAAAAAAAGAAAAAAAGACATTTCTTCATATTCTCAGTTAATTCAGTCTAAAAGTGTCACACTTATTCAGCAGCAGTTAAAATAGGCTGTGATGAGAGCATGACAATTTCCAGCTAAACTAGAGGATAATTAGAAATGCCCTGTAGCAGGCAAGTCAGTGCTTCAATTTATTTGCTGTTTATTACCAAGTCCCTGCCCCTTGGGTGTAATGACTGTAAAGCAGCACCTGCAGCTTCCCAGTGTTTGATTTAGTGCTGTAAATGGTGCTCAGAGAGTAGATTAAGCTGGAATGTGATCAAACCTTATTTGCAATCCGATTATACAAACTGCTCCTTGCACTGACCAGATTGAAGTAATTTCCCTATAGAAACGTTACACTCACTTTGGTGTAAAAATGATTAACATTTGCTGACTGGAGGTCAGCCTTTCACTTCCAGTGTAATTCTTTATCAGGCAATATGCCCATCTTTTTCTTGTGTTTGCCACGTTTGTGTACCGCGCAGTATTTAACCAATGGATATAATCAAAACCCTTTTTTTTTCCAGGTCTTGTTGATGAATGATTGTAATAAATAAGCCCTCCAGTATAAGCTGATTAAACCTTTTTTTTTTTTTTTTCTGTTTGATTGTTTAGAGTATTGACATGCTTAATGATCTAACAGAGCACGGCTACAGAATGAAGGAATTTCCATATTTTACTGAAAATGGCTATGGAGATATTTATAAAAGAACAGTCAATATTGCACGTGGCACTTTACCTTCAGCGTTGGATAGGATTTCTGGGCACTCGCATCAATATCCAAGGTCTAGACACCATTTCTTTCAAAAACTGCCTAAATATCTGCTGCCACTACTAATCTTTTCACTCTTAAATAATCAGCAGCATAAGGCTTCTTGGTTCCCAGTAGTCATTTTTTTTGCACTGTATCAGGATTTCTGGATTTGAAAACTGTTTCTCAGACAATTAGCCTCTGGTAATGAAATGCTACCAAATATATTCTGAACACTGAAAGCAAACACTTGGCTCTCCACATATTTCTGTGACAATCAAAGAAATATTTTAGCCTGAAATGCATTATCAAGCCTGACTCAAATACCAGCAATAACATGTTTTGTTGTATAACATTTTAAAGCTGATTTTCTACAGACATTTTAGCAGTAACCCTTTAAACACCGTGGTCCTGAAGACACATTCACGCTCGGTCTCCCTTAGCTGGTAGCTGGGGCAATGGGGCTTCTGCCTTGGTTGGTGCCCCATGGAAAACATTCTTGAAGCAGTTTGAAGTTTGCAACAACTAGTCATGCTGGCACCATCCAGGAATCTTCAAATATGCCATGCAATCTTCTGCTGTCAAATACTCACGTGCTCATGTGGTAGCAGCTTATGCCCGCTCTGCTCTTGCACAAAGTTCTGCTGAGTCAGCACCAGATTCGTCCCGCCGCAGTTTGCAGGGCTGAGCCCTCAGACGGGTTGAGAGCATGTCTGTCCTCTGTAAATCTCTTTGGTTATTTCATGCCACCTGGAAAAATAAAGTTAACCCACTTTAAAAAATATCCGTTTAACTTGAGCATTTTTAAGCTTGCCATATAGCAAGGATTGAGGGAGTCAATGCACACAAGACAGCGGGCTGAATTATGTGTTTATTTATACACCTTTAATTCAACTCAGTGATTTGAAAGAGAGAAAATTTAAAGTGTCTCTTAGAGCTCTTTTCACCCTGGTCTTCCTGAGGAGAGCTCAGATCCATGCCCTCTGTTGCAGAGAGGCTCACACCAGCCTACTGCCCTCATGGGTCACCTACAGCAGAATTCAAAGGCAGAAACCCACAGATTATACCCCCTCCCTCCCAGCGGAGAATGCAGCGGCTGTGTTACAGCAAGCAGCTCTAAGGAGACCCTTCCATGGCTCTTCACTCGCGTCTGTTTGGCTGGAGCTTCAGACATGGCACCGCGTGAGCCTGCGTACGCGCTGCGCTCTTACCTCATAGCGACCGCTGTGCGCTGTGCAGGAGCGCTTCAGCAGCCCCCATGGACATTATGTAGCTCAGTTCCAGTCTTTCTTTGTGTGTCCCCATGCAATATCCTACAGAAATGACGAGCAGATGTTCCTGTGTTCCCACAGAAAGGAAACCATCAGGCATGGTGGTGATGGGTTTATGGTTGGATTTGATGATCTTGAAGGTCTTTTCCAACTACAACAGTTCTATGACAACTGTGTGAGTTGCCTTCACTGCAATGGTACCTGGTTCCTAACTCCATGGGCAGGCAACAGCAGTGAGGAGCTTGGCTGGCCAAAACACAGCTGAAAATCAGGTCTGATGTGATGGGGCTCCTTGGCAGAGCCACGCAATAGGGCTGGTGTTAGGATAGGTATAAGATGGCCTGTATTTAAGTGCCAGTAGGGAGCAACAATGCTTCCCTGCATGAAGTTAAAGTTCTTGTAGCACAAGACTGGCAAAAACAAGTGTCCTAAGAGATGCTTGCAGACAGGTCAATGACAACTTGTGGTCAAGGAACGCATACATTCAGACCACCAAGCTAAATTTTCCTGTTGTTTCCCTGCAGTTTGCATCTTGACATTCTGCTCCAGCAGACATGTGCTCAGTGCTTGTTTTATTTATTTTTTATTTTTTCCACTTTCAACTGGCAAACAAGATATTTCAATGCTTCCAACATTGTCTGGGGCCTGACCATGACCTAGGATAAATTTGTCTTCAGTTTGTGCCTGTGCTGCAGTTGATTCCCAGGACTCTGCAAGGTCCCACCATCCCCAAGGTCACATAGGCTCCAGAGTCAGGTCCTGCCTCTATTTCCGTTAGATTTTGGTATTCATATCTGTTGCTTGTGGATGATTTGAAAGCCTGTGTAAAGGGTACGGGTTTACACATGTGATCCTATCCCCAAAACCACTGCTCTTTCAGGTCAGGCGATGCTTCTCTTGAAGGGGAGATGCTAGCTGCCAAATTGCACAATGGGCTGGGGAATGGAGGAAACACAGAGCTGTGCTGGTGAGGTGAAAGCAGTAGCTGGACATGGCCACATTCATTCCTGGTTCTCATTGAAGCCAAGGCTTAGATCCAGGTGGTCCGAGTTTTGGAAAGTATAATTAAAATCCATATTGTGTATGTTGGAAATGTACTCCGTGTGTGCCTTATATGTGCTGGGGTCAACTTTGTTAGACTGAGAAGATCACAGGCTTTCACCTACTTGCCGTTCCCTCTTATGGCCAACATTTTGGGTATCTACAATTATAACTGACTGGGGCTGACAGGTAAGCACTCGATCCCATGGCAAAGACTAAAGCACTTTAGTTCAGCGTGGTGGCAATGTCACAGCCTCCAAGAACATAAAAGTCTGTGTCTTAAGACACAGACATAAAAGTCTTCCTATTCTTGCTGAGATTCCTCTGGATCTCTTGAGTCATGTGAAAGAGCAGTTTTGTATCTGTCCCCTTCATTAATGTTATTATTACTTCAGTATTATTATTATTACTTTATTACTATTACCTTTGGCTGAGTTCATGAGCTGATTATGGCGGTCTCAGCAGTTATCAGTTGCTAGTAAAGTACTTGGGATGTTTGCAGGCTAATATAATTTAATTGCTTTGGGATTTGCACTCACTGCAGAATCCAAGAGAAGCATAAAGAGAACATAAAGCTGCCTCCTTATTCACCCATAATCCAGAAAAACTGCCCCTCTGCATCTGCTCACAACTTTGCACGTCAGAGCTGCTCCCATCCTCCTATGGAAAAAGTAGCCCTGCAGCAGTTGTCCTGGGAAGATCTGTGCTTTGACTTCTTCACACACAGCTGCATTTTCTCCTCAATCCAAGGTTGAGCTTTCCAGTTCTGCCTCCTAGGATCTACAGGAATGAGAAGCTCCAGGTGGGGGTCACTTAGGTATCTTCAAGGAAGGCTGAGGGACTCCTCTCGACCTTCTTTGCTTCTTCCTAGGATGGGTCTACATTACTGTATGCACCTGGTAGTGTAAAATACAGGCAAGATTAATCTCAAATGAAAATAAATTATTGTACGAATGACATTAGCTCAACAGCATCAGAAGCTAATTGTTGGCCTCATTAAGCAGCATCATTAATACTCAGGATGACTGGGATATCGTGCACAAAAAAAAAAAAAAAGGGGCTTAGGGCAGGACTAACAGAGGTGTGGTGAAAAATGCAATAGAAAATTCATGGCAGTAGGTGAAATTTCTGCTATGGGCTTGGAGATTCCCATCTGAAAGTAAGTGAGAAGAAAAAGAACTCAAGTGCTGATTGGAACATGCTCCTGAGATGCCAGTTGTGAAGCAGCCTAGCAAAGAAAAAAGCCCTCAAAGCAAAAGAAAAAGCTCATAGGTACCAGTAAAGGTATAGCTAATAAATGCAGAGAAATGCTATAGCCAGAACTGCAGAAAAGTGAGGAAGGAGGTGCCAAATTGAGACAAATATGCCAATTTTCCTACAGCCATTGCCATGCTGTAGGAAATGACGAGCTGTTGCCTTGCTGTCCTCCTGCACCACCAAGGTCCTGTCCCGGCACGTGCAGGGCCGTGTGCGAGCAGGGAGCACTGCTGGGAACAGCCTGTTCCTCCAATGTTCCCCAGCGCTCATCAGACTTCGGGAGGCACTTCCCAGGATGACAGAGTGTTAACAAGCTGCAGGTGAAAGACAAGTGGTGCTGGCATAAATAATAAAAAGAAGCAAAAGGTGGAGTATAACATTAATTTGTCCTGGCGGCAGTGCTAACTTGTTATTTGGCCAGATAACCACTGAGGTTTTTAATGAATTAAGTAACTTTTCCCTACCCTTCCAAAAATACTACTTTTGTTCCTATACAGATAAGTTCATAGTGACTAATACATTCCTTGTTCAGATAAGTTTACAGGCTAAGAAACTACTGTTTAAACCACTTACTGATGAATAGGATCAGGGAATTTCTCAATAGCAATAATACATATCATCTGACCTTTAACTTGTTGCAACTTAAAGAGACCACTGCAAGCCTGTAAAGACTCTGGGTCAAGTGCAGCTAAAACCAGCTTGTAATATAGCAGATCTTGATATCTGTCATTTTTACACTGTATCTTTTTTCCTGGCAGAAGACCAAAATGACTTCATCATGGAAAAGACAGAATATCATGTACATCTCAAGAAAGAGGTGAAGCCTGAGCATTAAGGTGGATGACGGCAAGTCGTAGAGGGCTGAAAAGAAAGAAACTCCTTGAATCCTTAGTGATTGCTGAATCTGTGGAAATGGAAGACTCACCTCACTTTTGGTTGTCCAGTCTAAGAGAGTTGTCGAAAGCTTCTGTAGCTGATGGCAGCGAACGGGCATGAGGATTCTGTCAACTCGGTTAACTGCATGTAGGTGCCCACTTCAGATGTCGTTGACTGCACTACCTGAAAGTGGGATTCAGCTGCCTAACTTGGGTGTTTGGAGCAACCTACTTCTAGCTGCCTCTCTGGTATCCAGTAATCTGAGTCATTTCTCAGATTTCTCTGAGTCAGCACTGTAAAGATGTCTCGGACACCTTAGAACAATCCTGAAGGACACTAGACCCTTATGTATGCTCAATGATATCTCAATTATAAACTCCATTGAACACTCATCTTACATTAGATATAAACATTGTAGACTTCTAAATTAAATTTTTGTGATCTGGATCTGAACTTCACTTTATATAGCTGAATCTGCTACGTGTAGAATTGTAAAAATGACTTCATTCAGATATCCATTAAAAATATAAAATGGATGAAAAAAGATAAATGCATTCAAAATTTCTGGAGAAAAACAGAGACCAATCTGAGATGGGATTGGTGTTTGGGGGAACCTGTTCCCTTTCATCTCTAACTCGTAATGTTGTTATCTGAAACCAGCTATAATGTACGCCTTTTCAAATTCTGATTTATGAATTTCATGGTTTGAAGCAAGTATGACAACTCTGGCATGTACACATAAATGAGATATTGTAAGACCTGAGGACTGTGGGGCATTTTGTTAGAGGATTGTTGATTTCAATGTAATTCCTAGCTGATAGGTGTCTGGATATTAATCCTAGGTGGCAACCCAATGGCTCTCTTTTTTGATGAAGCGATTCAGGTCCTGTATCAGTTGTCTTGACCTTTCAGTGCCTGTGATGAAGACAGTTGACTAAATGAAGGACACATCTCCTTGCCCTCGTGACATGGGCAGGTCTGCTCTGCTCCATCACAGGCAACAGCAAACAGAGGCACGTGAGGTCCCTTCCATTCATTGAATGCAGTATTTTGTAGTTTGTAATGATAGAATAGAATCACAGAAAATCGTAATGCCACAATTTCCTGCAGAATGTCACTGGCTTCTTACTCAAATCCCTGGACAATGGCAGCAAATGCATCATTCTTCAGCATCTCCTTGTTTCTCCTCTAAATTACCTACCTTCTTACACACAAGGGTTAGAAAACATAATAAGGAAAAACACAGAGAGAACAAAGATAAGGAAGGTGGGGAAAAAATCAGGAATATCAGACTAGAAATGACCTGCTATTCAGTCCAGCCACCTGCTTTTGCAGCCACAAATCCAATACAATCTATTTAATAAGTTCATAACAGTTTAAGGGTTGGTAGTATTTTGCCCACTCTATTCCAAACAGAAGGTTGATCCAACCCCCTGTCTTCTAACCACAGAAAACCGTTTTTCCAGGCTAAATGTATTCATAGTCAGGTTATATCTATCTGTGCCAACATTCTCCTTATGTGAAGTAATTCTTCTTAATTCTTCTCTGTAAATATGTCAGAGGGCTAAACACCAAACAAGGGAAATCAGTCTCTACTAGATCCTTATATTCGGACAGAATCGCCATTCCCAAAGATAATTATTTCGTTCTGGTTTTTAAATTTTTCATGAACATTATGCCTAAAAGCGTACAGAGCATTCAAATTGAGGTCTTAACATAGTCCTTACATAGTCCTGTACAGTAGTATAGATCCTATTTTTTCACTGCTGGAAATACTTTGACTTAACATTAGAAATGGGCAACTCAGAATCAGGATCTGCAGCCACTCTAAAGTCTAGGAGACCATATGCAAGCCCTGTTGAACAGGTTTCCTCTTCAAATAACAACAACAAAACAAGGTGATTTAAAATATAGTTCTTTTTTCTGTGCCTCGTGTTGACTGTATTCCTCCTGGCTGTCTCTGCTATCAGGTCCCATGGAGCACCCATGGGTTAGCTTGCATGAAGTCAAGGCTTGCATGAAGTCAAGAGCTGTCTGTTAAGGCAGCTGAGGGGTGTCATTCTGTTATAAAAAACATCACACCTGCTGTACATTTGGCAAATGTTTCTGAAACTGTAGAGTCCTGTGCTTTACACTATACAAAAGTCAGGATAATGTACAAAAAAAAGCCTGCTGTCTTATTAAACACCTGTGAATATAATAGATATATATGCTGCACTTACTGTATTTTCATCATTCCACACTTCTAACTCAGCTTATTCATTATTAAAAAATGGAAGCAGCCCTTCACCTGATCGAAATCAGCTCAGTGTCTCTTTTCGTAAGCCTAGCCCTGTCATTTTACACATCCTTGCGAGTGGCCCTTAAAATTCTGTTGAAGATCCTGAATATGTAATATAGAGACATGCCAAGGACATGAGGTCAAGTCAAGGCAAAGTTACAGACATCCTATGCAAAAAGGCAGATTATATATGTCCTTTTATTTTATTTTTTTCTGCTTCTCAGTAGCAGCATGATGAATTAAAATGGAAACGTTACCCAGCTAAAAGTGTAGATAGCTCAGCAAAACAGAGGGCAGTGCAACTACCCTTGCTAATAAAACACATCTTACAGTCACTGATCATTCAAAATTAAAGCCTGTATGAGATGAGTTTGTAGCATTTTCTATACCAAGAGGTACCACTTCTTCCTTTACAAATGCACCGGTAACACAGCAAATCGCTTGCCTTTCCCTCAAGCTGGAGGGGTTGTCCTGGATACTGCTGCATTCTCCTGAGCTCTGCAACTGTTTTGAAGAGGTTGAAGAACTTTATATAAATGCATTTGTAAAAAATAATTGGCTTTTCTCAGGATGCACACACATGCAAGACGATTTTACTGCTCTTGAGGATTACTATCCTCAATAAAACAGGAACTTAAGGACATTCTGACTATAGTGCATAGTCTGGGCTAGCAAAACATATGACAGCTCTGCCACGCACAAAACTAAAATGGGTGTCTCAGGGTGTTGCTGCCTGTCCTCTGTCATTGCTTTTCCTTCATCTCCGATGATACCTTATCACTCAGAAATGGTGTGAATGAACCAACCTAGTATTTTAGGTCTTTTCATTAAGGTGGTATGTAACCAGTGAAGTGGAATTTCCTCATTGAATAGTGAGCATAAAGGAATGTGTTAGAGCACACAGAAATAGCTGCGGGCCACTTTTAATTTGAGCATTTACTGACTTATTCATGTTCCTCTTTCTAACTGTAAAATTTTTCCTGATATAGTTTATTTGCACTGAAAGCACACAAGAGAGACTGGCATATGCCTGCCCTGCCTCTTAGGTAAACATATATTATAACAAAAGTAACACTCTCAATACTGATCCTATAGCAGGCTGCACACAGTAAAAAAAAAATCTACAAATATCCATCCCAGCAATGGAAACACTTTTTTTTTTTTTTTGCATCATCCCACGCAGCAGTCATTAGGATTCATGCACCATTCCCATTAAAGCACCATGGAGGCCCCTGGTCCAGGGGACCAGGCTCTCCTGCCACCTGCATGTCCCCAAATGCTGCATCGATGTGACTCAGCTGAGGCTCCCTGCACACTTGCAGCCTCGTCTGTCAGCTGCAGAAGTCTGGCCCGTAAGGAGCCACGTCCTAATAGCACCGTCACCCTTCGCTCCCCCCATTGGCTTCACTTTTTAATTCCTTGTGGCTCACAACAAATTTGCTGCAAGTCATGTGCTGAGAGACGATTGCTCTGACCTCTGCGAGTCCCAGGTGCAGAAAGAAATAGGTCCACAAAGAGAAGATAAGTTATAATATAGTTTTGAGTGACAAACAATTCCCATGGATCTTAAAAAAAAACAGTCATATGCCAGGAGGAAGCAACTTTTATAAGCTGCTGTTTTAAAAAAGCGAATGCTGTTTGGGACACAAACAATATCGAGCTTTGATAAACATCTTTCTCTCTTCCCTGCTGGGGAGGTGTTTGTTTTCAATGGATAAAGCCAAGTTTCATCTCCCTGTATTTGACTATATGCATAGAGAGAAGTGAGCTCTGGCTTTTTTTAGCCCAGAGTAAAAGTGTGCTTTTTTTAGTGCCTAGAATATATGGAGTTTCTGGCAAATTTGCATGAGACAGTAGAAAAATGAATTTGATGTGCCACAAGTTGTCAAATTGAAGTCCATGAACACTGAAGATACATTCTTCCAGGCATCGTACTTCATGTTCCTAATTATCAAAACGTTTGCTCTGGGACAGTTTACTAGCAAATACCTGAGTAGCTCCGTATACCATTGGAAATTCCAGCTCCTTCATAGCTTGCGGCTACAGTGTAACCTCTAAAAAGGTGGAATAGATTATGCAACACAGAGCTTTGGTTTAAATCAAGGCTGAGATGGAGGAATTTAACTGGACTACAAATGTACGTGGAATAGTTTCTGCGAAATGAGAAGCTGCCATTCAGGCAAGGATGTCATCGCATAATTGACTGCATCAAGGTTAGATGGCATTTCACCAATTTTTTGGTTGTTAAGGAACCCTTGACTGTGACATTCTAACAATATTCTTAATTCCCTCTTCCCTAACACCGCTATCACTTATCATCACTTAGCACAATAACAAGCAATCCAAAATTGTCACTTTGGATCTGCCCGAAGCTTCATCTTGTCCAGTAGCACATCTCTGACAACAGCCAGTACTCAGGACCCTGAAGACATATGTACAAATCCCCGGTGG
>NW_010577770.1:106358-133595 GCF_000705375.1 Tinamus guttatus
TGAGGCATTACATTTAAGTTAATTAAGTATAAAAAAGTGTAGGAGTGTAAGCTCTGGATATTCCTTGTGTTTCTTGAAGAACATTCGGCACCGAGACACACGGAGTGGGCTCTTCTAGGGCTGCTCGGATGAGCAAAGGTCTTTTCAGGTGCTGTCTGCGGGCTCTGGATCAAGTTCTGCATTAATGTCTTATACGTACAGGGAGGGCAGAAAAAAGCCCACTGTGCAAGTGAGGGGGATCTCCTGTCAGTTATGCTCTGCCTCAGTGTGTGTGTGCTTGTGAGAAAGCCTCTATTTAAACATGTGTTATAAGTGATAATTAATGCAGCTGACCAAGCACTTGAGGAGGCATAAATGATGGAAAAAGCAAATTTATTAGCATGCACATATTCAAATTCCTCTGTCAAATTGGATTTATAGTCAAAAGTGCCTGGACAACTACTGCGGTTTCATTCATCTGCACACACTATTTACGCTATAGTTACAGAAGTCATTTATAGGTCATGAGCTTTTTTTCTTTGAAAACTTTAATTTAATAACTCCTAATATCCCCCGTCACTTTCATACACACTGTGCTTACTGAACTAAAGCCTTCTCTTTCTTTCTGAATAGAAACCACTCCTGCCCAGGCCTTGTGCAGCTAGGGATTTGAGTGCAGTAGACAATTTCAAAGACTGCTCTTTCTATTTAACAATCAGTGCATTAGGCTAAAATATTCACACAAATGCACTAGCCATTGAAAGGGTGTGCGGTGTAGTGACAAGGTCCTTCTGTTACCTGGAACTGTAGAATGATGAATGAGCATTAGTGGAATATTCTTTTGGCCTTTAGGTTTACCTTGATCTTCTCACAGAATGCAAATTGACATTATACCCACATTTCTATAGTATTTATTACTGTGGTCATGATGTGAGGGCTTTTTTCAATATGAATAGTGTAAAAGGGGAAACATATTACTGCAAAGAGGCATTATTGTGCTGGGAATGTATAAACAGCTGAGAAGAATAGAGCGACATGCTCATAATGGAAACTGAAAGCTCTTCATTTTGTCCTGATTGTCTACCCTTCCTTTTTAAACAACCTTCCTTTTTCCTAGCTATCAATACAAAGTTCTTTTTGGTAAAATGAAGTGCATTCATGCTGCCTGAAAGAAGCTTTTAAAGTTGATCTGTGCCCACACAAAAGGGAGGCAGTGTTTGAGCACATCAAGTTGAGGAAGCAAACTTGGTCAATGTTCATTACTCATGGCTTGACACTCTGAGCCTCCATATCATTTTGTAAAGAATCAGATAAACTTTCCTCATGATAAACAACTGAAATAATTTTTCTTAGCTGTCAAGTCCTTTTCTCCCATTTCCAGCCTGTTCTCACACTCTTCCCAGCTTGTAAAAGCAACTGAGCACAGCTCTTTGGACTGATAAATGGGCTCCTTTCAATTGGTGGCAGGCTTCAGGAAAAAGAGATAATCCTGGATAATGTGGACACAGTTTTCATTTCATGTCACCCAATTAAACTGCAATTATCCGGAGTGCAACAGCAGAAAAACTGGAAAGAATGGTTGGAGAATGAGGAGCTCTGGCTCCCTGGGACTCTTTATACTACACACATTAGCCTAGATTTGTTCTATTCTGATAATAAAGTGCCAGTCTAAGCACTTAGCAGCACACAGTGAGAGACAGACCAGCTGCAACCTGTAGCTCAGAATGAAATACTATTGCAAGTGCTCTGGGAAATATCAGTGGGATCCAGCATAACTTTTCTGGGAGATTATTTGCATCAAGAATCCAGGGCTCTGTGCAGCCGCTAATTACATCCAGAGCAATATGGTCAGGAGGTGCTCTGAACAATGTTGCGAGGTTCAGATTACAGGTAAAACAAGGACTAAAAAGTCTTTTCTTAACATGACTCACACTAAGACTGCAAGCCAAAATACAGCAGATCTCAGCCATTTTATTATGGAGGCAAACTGCACTAATGCATCTTATCTCTTCGGCATTTTGGCTGAGATCTAGGGCAGGATGAATTTAATATGTTAATACGTCTTATTAAGTTACCGCTCTTGCAGTAAAATAAACTGGATAATCTAACAGATCTGTTTTATCTCTAATTACCATGATCCTAGTAAACTGCAATTAAATAAACAGATGTAGTTTTTTAAGCTGCGGCCTAGTGCATGGGAACATTTTAGTAATTGAAATGCATGTATTTGTTATTATTGCTTTATTTCATTTACCTCGTGGTGTGAATGCATGGAGGCTGTGCTGCAGGCATGGGCTGTAAGTACGGGGGTGACTTCTGAAGTGTTTCTGACAAAGGAAAAGCTTCATTCCTGGAAACCCCTACTCCTTGCCCTTGAATTTTGGATTTAATTCACTCCTGCATGGAAGGTAGCCCTCTGCCAGGGCTACACCAGGCTGGGAGGCAAGTTAGGCAACTTGGCCTGTACTAGTGTGTTACACTGCAGTGTTTTGTGAACACACAGGGGCAGTTTTGCTCAGGGGCTTCTTGCACACTAGGAGGAAGCAGCAAAGCTGAGAACCACTATCCCCAGAGGCAATACCTGAGGGCACATGCAAACTCCTGGGAGAGACGGTGCCTGGATGCTGCAGGCCCACACATGGGCCACCAGCTGCAATTTGGTGCAGCAAATCAGATGCATCTGCTCTACGTGCTGTTGCAGGGTGGGCAGCAAAGGAATTCCTCTGCCAAACTCTGAGCACCTCACCAGGACACTCGTTTGCCTCTAGGTAGCACTTAAGCCTTCATCAGACTCTACAAAAGATTCTTTTGTGTAACATTGCAATATTTTTTTATTAGCACATTATGCAACTTACTCAGAGAAGTATGTGGCACTTCTGCAGGAAAGACAAAGCAAAATGTAAACGTTCATGGCAATGAAGTGCAGGGCTATTGTATATGTAGGTCATTTTCGGTTTGGAAGCATTTTGTTTTACCTGAAATTTTCAGTTTGGCCCTATATCCAGATATTTATCAAATGGAAAAAAAATGTATTTCCCCATTCCACCTGGGAAAACCCCAGGTGCAGAAAGATTTGGATTCTTCAGAGATGTTAATAAAATTGGGATTTCCCTGTTTCCAAAATAATACCATGCCTCCCACGTTCTTTATTCTATTCCTTCGCATTCCTACCCGAAGCAGGTTTGGAGCTGCTTTGAAGATTGCTTTTCTGTTTAAAACTTGAAAGCTGCCTTGCTCCTCATGCAGCCTATTTAAATAGCAAACTGCTGCACCTAGGTGTAAGCTGAAGCGCCAGAGAGGAAAGCAAAGCTGCAGCAGAGATGGGGCAGTCACATGCATGGCTGATGCCAATGGAGTTGTTCAACTCCACTGAGATTTGGGAAGGGAGATAATTTGTACCAACTGAAGGATATGTTTTAAAGTGTGGTGACTTTCTTTTAACTCTTTTCTGGTCTTAAGGACCTTCTGTGCAGCTGTGATACGAAGAAGAACAGTCAAAAGAGCCTTAGATGGTAGCTGGTAGTATGACAGTATGGACAAATTGCATTTGCCTTTGGGAAGCTCCCTCTCGGGGACAAGGTCAGTTCACCAGCGATTTGCTCCCCTGAGAAACTAGTTTAGAAGCTGTCATCCTTCTCCAAAGCCAAGCCCAACATTTCAAAGATGAGCAGAGCAGAAGAAGCAAAAGGAATCTACAGGAGGTGCCAAAGCCAACTACGCATATACATATAAAGAAAGGTGACTGTGTTTGATTTAGGGGACAAAGATTGGGCAATGACATAAAATAAGTCAGTTTCTGGTGGGTTTAGGAAGAAGGAAGTCAAGTGCTTGAGCAGTTTCAATCACTTGCCATGCCTGAGATCTGTCCCAATGAGAATGTCAGCATACACATTCATCCTAAGTGACATTTATTTATGTAAAAGCAGAAATTAGGCCCTGTGTGCAATACAGTGCACTAGTGCATTAGCAGAGAGCACAGAGCACAAGGAGTGTGTTAGCAAGATGTATCAGCAGAGTACAGCACTCTGGGAGTGCTAAGGTAAGGGAGGACTGTGAGGCGTTGTCCCCTAAAGCCAATTGTGTCAGACAGAGCGCGCACCTGAGGAACACATCCCTTCCTGAGCGGAGCTGTGGGCTAAGCAGACAAGGAACCGAGCTCAGCGCAGCACTGGCACGGCTGCTCCCAAACTGCCTGCTCCAGCTTTTACCTCCACTACCTCCCAGGAACTACACAGTGCTGGAGATGAGGGCTGTGCATCACGCAACTGTTTTATCATCTATTCTCTTATCTTGGAAGTGCAACAAGAATGTAAGAACATCCAAGCCAGGTGCTGACTTCATTAACAGGTATGGAGAAAAGCGAGTCACACCTTCCAAAAAGTCTCTATTTCCTCATTTCTTTCTCCAAGGAAAAATGCTATCACTTACTAATCTTCAGGAGAGATTATTGGGTGAGATTTATAAATGCCTTTTAAAATTGGACATATATATCTGTATAGCTATATGTAGTACTATGTTTTAAAACTTGCTAATGATTTTTCAATCCATTACGGAAGAGCCAGAGTCTCTTACTGTGAGAGGTTGGGCAGTAACCTCCGTGTCATCCTTCTGGCCATTTCCAGCTCATTGCAATGTTTTGGGAAGAGACAGAAACTCTGAGGTGGCTACAATCTACCTCACAACCTGCCAGGCCCCATGAAGTTGTTCAGGGAAACACTAACTCCCAAGCCTGCAATTTTATCAAAATGTTGATATCTACCTTTTTGTAAGTGATTCCTCACTGATGGCATTTTACCTGACTACCAGTGTCATCATATCCCGCAGAAAGGAGCAGCAACGGATAACTTCACCCGCTGCTTTCCTTGAGGCTGCGCAGCGTCCAGAGACGGGAATTAGAGACCCCCCGAAGCAAGCGGAGGGCAGCGCTCGGCAAGGAGCAGCCCTGTCTGAGTCTCATGCTAATGAGACGGGAAGGGAGGCCGGGCTGAAGTCCAACGGGGGCGGCTGAGGCGCTCGCTCGCACCGCAGCGCAGGGCAGGCCTCGCTGGGGCAGGAGGCCCGAGGTGCCCGGGGAGAAGGATGCTACGCAGCCCACAGGAACGGGAGCGAGACTTTGACTTTCTCTTCTGGAGAATGCGTCAACTCTCATAGCAAACTCACACTCCTAACAAAGCCAGCTGGTCTCCAATAGAGGGGTAGATAAACAGCACTTTTTCTCTCCTTCCTTCAAGACCATAAAGAGGGAGGTAAAAACAGGACCCTGAGCATCTGCAGGCATGAAGCAAGAATAAATTGCTAAAGTAAGATTAAATCATGTAAGTTAAATGAGACTAAGTTGCTTCGTAGTAGGATGGAGAATTGAGGAAAAGAGGATGTATTGGTCCTGAACCTTTTTTTTCTGGGGAGTTATACCCAACAGGGAGCTGTCTTACTGAATTTAAATGGGATTATAGCACCTCGATGCAACTTTGCTGACTTCCTTCCTTTGAGAATCATCAGACTGTTTCAGTCCCCAGTAAATGCTGCATGCCAAATATGCTTCCCATTTTTTTTTGTTCAGTTTGCCCAGATCCATAAACATAAGACAGTAAGACTTAAGATAAAAATTTGCTAAAGGAGGTGACTGATGTTGTCATTTTGTGACTATTGGGTCTAATATTGTCCAATATGTGAACAACACCTTCTGCTTCCTAACACTCTGCTGCCCTCCGAGTCCGTTAGATGCTGAGAGACTGTAAAATTTAGTAGGCTGAATGTCTGAGAAGGAAGAGAGAGTTATGAAATGTCTGTAAAGTACCTACCTCTTCAAATGGACTAAGATCATATTACATACTTGAGGATCAACAATCCAAACACCCTTAGAGCATGTCACTTTAACATACTGCTGCTTTTGCATGGTCTTTTCCCCTGGTTTGTGTTAACTTCGGCTGCGACTTAAAAGAGAGGAGCAATCCGTCACATATGATTCACGAAGAAGCTAATTAATCCATTATTAGAGTACTTGAAACTAACTCTACCCTCATATATGAATGCATTCCCTCTTGTTAGGATTTCTAGGAAGCTAAATAGATGCTTGGGGCAAGAGAAATCCTCATTGTTAACAAGAACATCTTTTTCCAGTCAGTAAGAAAGAAGAATCCAATAGATCCTTACTTTTTTTGCTGCCTACTTTATTGGGATTAGTAACCTTCTTCCAGTGCAAGGTGTTTAGCTCTTTGTGTATTAGGCTACCATTGTAACAACAGTTCTGATACATTTCTATTGTGTATAGCCTTGATTTACTTTGAGCACCTATTGCGCTAGGTTCTCTACAAACAAGTATTTGATTGTGTTTGCCCATGCTATCCAATGATATCCAGTATGAATTACACATCTTTTATTTATTTTAACTAATAGCATTAGTGTGTGTTTGTCGTACACACTACTGAGATTTGAAGACCAAACCAAAATCTTTCACAAGAATACCTCGGTGCCTCAATACATGAACAGGGGATAGGTATCTCTCTCTCTCTCTCTCTCCCATTTATTCCCTTATTCATAAATTATTTAAATAATCCATTAAATAATTACATGTGAATTGAGACCATCTCCCAAACTAGGAGTCACTCTGGACAGCCTCCTTTCCTGCCTTGCATCACAGCTCTTCAAGCTGGAAAGATCCTTAGACAGCCCCTGAGCATGAGAGGGACTCTGTGATGCACAACCAGCAAACAAAAAGTCAAGGATTTCTACAGCCTGAATTAGGATCCTTCACAAAGATGCAGAGAACTGTCTACCAGCAGATTTTATGGTCATCTGACCCTGCAAACGCAGAGACTGCAGCAAAGCTGGGTCCTGCCTCTGGTGCCAACACGCATGCTGGCCCAGAGCAGCATTGTGCCCATCACCTGGCAGCTCTCTGGATGGGGGACAGCACTGTAGGCAGCAGTAGCTGCAGGACACTGCACATAGCTGTGGCATGTATGGGAATGAATGGTAAGTGGAGCTGCTGCTGCTGTTTTTATTTTGGCTAGTTGGCAGGCGCCTCGCTATTCTTTAGCTTTTGAATTAGGGTGATGTAAGAGGCCCAAGTGCTGCGCTAAGCACTGCTCTAGAAGGTTGAACAGAAAGCGCTGCTGGTCTTGAGAGAGTTACCCAGGATCGCAGAGGATTAGCAAGAAATTTCCTGAGCTGTCAACAAATCCCTGGTCTAGGTGGGTTCATTCCTAATCCTCGGCAACTCTGGATGACAGATTTTCTATAGGCAGGCTACAAGATGTGTGCAGGAAGGCAACTGGTCATCTACTCTTTGTGCCCATGGCCACAGGCACGAAAGCCATCTAATGCAAACCCAGAGCCATGTACAACCCTCCGCAGGGCCGTGTACCCCAGGAGCCTCTGACACCCGTGCTAAAGCCATATGCTTGAACTGTCAGGCAGATGCATCACCCCCGTATGACCCTGGCTTTTTGTATAGCAGGAGGAAACTTGTTTGGGTAAGTGTATCAGAAACAGAGAGGCTCAAGTGCTGGTTGCTATTAACATACCACATTGGAAGCAAGCGCTGCCTCATCCTTTAGCCCTCCGTGATACCAAGGCTGTCAGGGGGGTCGATAACGCCCTTTCCCGGAGTTCATTCCCCGGGTCTCATGCTGGCTTCCTGTATGACTGCAGTTGTGAAGTGCCTGCCTTGGTTCTTAAAATAGTTTTGAGGAGCTTTTGAAAATAACTCAATAACTCATACAGGGCCAAATTCAAAGCACCTGACAGCCAGCGAGAGTCTTCCTCCCCACACTGAGACACACATAGCCCTTCCTCCAGCTCACAGCTTCCCAGCACATAGTGTCAGCCTGAATCCTCCTTAAATCCAGCATCGCCAGAGCAGAAGTCACGCCGCTCCATTTTATTCGACCCAGACTTGCAGGTCCCGCACGTTGCAGCACCCGCTATCAGCGCGGCGCGGCTCTGGCTTGCTCCTGGTGCGCGGGGCTGCGCTCTGCAGATGGAGTTTTGTGGGAGATTAATGATGTGCCGAACAATGCGCCGCAGTCGATACCCTCCTGAACTCCGACACCTGACACCGGGCACCTTAAACTGTAAAAGTCAAGGGTCGCCCGAGCAGGCAAATGCTGCACAGATACTGATTTCCTGCAAAATAGCTGTAAATATTAATACTTCTTCTATGTATTTTTCACATTTGATTTTTTTTTCTGCATAAATGCTGGTGCATTTATGCTGGTAATTCATGCTTATGTTGTTCTGAGAAAAGACATTTGAACCTGCCAGCCTGTGCTTCTGTCCCATCTCCTGGAGATCTGAGAAGAACCAGGTAATTAAAGCATTTGTGTAGCAGTTAGAATAATTGAGAACACCACCAAAGCACCGAGTCCAGTTTATCTCTTAGGCAAGGGCACCAAGCATCCAAGCATCAACCATCCCACTTAAGGACACACATTAAAGCAGCTACCCGAGGCCCAAGGCAGAGAGGCTGGGGACGCTAGCCCCGCTCAAGTGGCATCGTGTGCTTTGCTCTCTCCCCCTGCTCGCCCTCCCCGTCGCCCGTCATCCCGCTGCCCTTTCACGACACAAGCCCTGCGGTGGGGAAGGCGCCGCGTTATTGTTCCTGCTGCTCCATACAGTAGATTGGCAGCAAGGAGTGCTGGAGAATGACAGGTTGTATAATACACCCTCATCTTGAAGATGGAGAGTGTCACCTCTGTAACATTCCCAGCTTTCATTAGCTTGAATGCAATTGTACTAGGTTTAATTTTTGGAGTGTTTGCAGTTTTTCCAGCAAATAGCTGTTTGAACACAGTGTCCCCATTATATCACCACAGTCAAAGAGAAGAAAGATAAAGGCATTGTGCAAAGTTTCTGTGGCTTTGCAGACAAGGATTTATGCACTGGAGAACTCTCATCTGGCAGTCAATTTGCCTTTGTCTTTCAAAGTAGTGGAAGTATCAAGGGAGTATGCCCGAGAGTTTTATTTGCTATTTACCAGATTACTGAAGTATCGGGCATCTTTAGATCTGCTGTGAACAAAAATGCTTTCAAAATGATTTTGCAAACTTCTGCTGAGGCAGAGGCGAGAGGGGAGTGAAACCCTTGAAATGTTGCCCTTTGAACTGCTGGAGGGACGTGCGATTGAGGAAAAGACTCGAGGCTGTGCCGTTTCGTGAGTTTAAAGCGAGAGCTGTGGTAAGGGTCTGCCCAGCAAAGAGAAAAAGTAAAAATGTGCCTGCCACTCTCTGCTTTACAGGGGTAGCCATATCAGTCAAAAACAGTTCTTACTAGAAAATGATAGGGCCTGGTAAATAAATCGAGCTTAAAAAGCATGAACATTTTCTAGAAAGGTGACAGCAAGATGTTAATTTATAGCTCCACTTAGTTATGGCTCTGCCTACAGCACGCAAACTGTGGTCAATCCTGGGCAACATTTTTCCCCCTCAAACTTTCCCTAATGTATGATTCTGACTGACACTGCTAAAATTGTAGTGAAGGCAGAGCTTATAAGGACAGGTGTTATTATCTGAAAGCAGAAGAGGATGGTGGTCATCCAAAACTCCTGAAGGTGGGTGAAAACTGAGGGAAAAACTGCTTACAAAAATAGCTAATTTAGCATTAAAACCAACTACTATACTGAAAGGCCTGCCTTGCAAATGTATTGGGCACTACAGAACAATCTGGGATTTGTGGAATAGTTAGCATTGCTAACATGACAATTAATTGAAATAAATCATAAAATGGATTGATTCACATAATGTTATAGGAATAAATCAGAACAGAATCTGTCAAGAAATATAAAAGCCTTTTTATTGGAATAAAACATGACCTACTGAATTAGGCCAATGGCTTATCAATAGGGACCAGTAAATGCGCTGGAATGTCTAACTACTTTGAAACTTCACCAGTGCCTGAAGCCAACATTTATAACATTCCAAAAAAAACACCTGAATGCCTGGCATCCACAAAGTTCTTGTAATATCTGATTCCAGGTAAAATACTATGTGAGCCACCATTCATGTACCTAGGCCTGGCAAATGCAAGAGCTGTGAGGCATCCCATTAAACCATGCTTATCTCCCATGAAGCTCTGAGCCCAACTTCGTGCTGCGCTTTCACTATCTCATTTTCAGGGAAAGCTTCCGCGCCTGTCTTTTCACAGGTGTGGGTGGTGTCTGTGCTGCTCTATGTAGCACTGGTTTCTGACTCGACTGCCTAGCTAGCCTCAGGCCCCATTCCAAGTGCACAACACGACCCTTTTTAAAAACACAAGTTCTAAAGACCCCCTTTTTTTTTTGGCCCAAACGGGCCCTCCCTTAGTGTAACATGTGAACATTTCTCCTCCTTGTGCCACCGGGGAACAGCCCAATGCCCTGCTTTTGAAGAGAGTCAAGGGGAAGACCAGCTTTTTGATCCACTGCAGATTTCATGTCAGGGAGACATGAAGCAGTCACCGCAAAGACGCGCTGAAAGCCAGGCTTGCGCCGTTGCCACCATTATTTCGGTCACACGCGTGGTGCTGATGGTTGCTACTGCTGGCCTGCGAGGTCCTGATGGGAGGACGTGGAGTCCTGCTGCTGCTGTACCCTCTCTCTGGTGGCTGGGGATGTCCTGACACAGAGCAGGGAGCATCTCCTACTGGATCAGTGCATCACCAAACTAGTCTACAAGCATATGCAAAACAAAAGCAAAAGATCTGCAAAGGGATACAAAGCAAGATTTCCTTTTGTCTGAGGTACAGGTACTTCTGAGGCTCAGAAGAGGTGAGGGATGTGTTCCTGCCTCTGTGACCACACAGGGCTTGGTGCTGGGGCAGATCACTCTAGCTACTACCAGTAAGAGCAAAAAATAAAACCAACTGTGATCGTTTATTTGGCATATTCTAAAAATATTTCATCACTCCATTTATAAACTTTGGAATAGCACTAATAACAACACTAGTCCCAGTGCGCACCCTCAGGTCTCCTCAGATTTGCAATCTCAAGACTTTCTTAAAATAAGGACAGCAACCTTTTATTGCTATGAAAGAAGATGCAATCATTGTCTTGTTTTTCCATATTTTCTATATTAAGGACTAAATTTTAACTACCCAGTTTTAATGAAGTCTGACCTGCCTTTATCATATAATGTGATTAATATTGTTCAGTGTTGTAGAATTCTCATCTCGATGGGCTTTGGTTGTCCAGGCTTCTGTGTGGAAAACTTTGGTAGGATTAAACTGAGCAAGGACCATCGAATATATTTCAAAGAGGATTTATAATACTAGACACCTTTACAAAGCGCTAAAGCTCTAGCCCCACGTTGTTCTAAACCTGAATTTCCAGTTCCAAAACTTCATAATAAAAATGATTAAATTAATCTGCTATAAATAACTGTGTTGAAAACTGCTTGACTTTGGCTACAAAACAAGGAAAGGTATTTTAGGGAACTTATATATTTACATACATGCATGCTTGCATACATGAATATATAAAGAGCACTTTCTGTGATGGGTTCAGAAATGCAAGGAATATTACACAGATGGAGCGACTGATTTATTCTTTCTGGAGCAACTTTAAGGCAGTCTGCATTTCCTCTCCTCTATTTAGAAACAATGCCAAGCAAGAGGTTCAAGAAGATTTATAATAAACTTCACCTGTTGATCCTTAACTGGACTTGGCCCAAGCTGAGCGTATCTTATGCCAGTTTAGTCCTTTTAAGACCTTAAAAAGACCCCTTAAATGACCGCAGTGAGACCTCAGGGAAGTTCTTTATATGAGGCCCAGAAGTGAACAGAGTGCTCGGCTCACCCTTAACTTTTGCTATGTACATAAGTGCTTTGCTGAGTAGGGCGCTCAAGATGTTTTTATGTACATTTTGGAATCAATGGCTCAATCCTGTTTACCAAGTGGACCTTCGGTTAAAAGATAAACAATCAACAGAGACAGCCCTTGCCACTCCTCCAAGGCCTCAGAAAAAGTCCCTAATTATCCTGGGATTTTTTCTCCACCAGGGACAAAAGTGAGGCTTGCGTGCCTGAGCATGGAGGGTGCAGAGCCTTCTGGCCCTGACCCAGCAGAGTCCCGAAGCTGAGCACCCTGCTCAGCATGTTCTGGGGGGACCCAAAAAATGACAGTCCTTTCCCTTCTCCTCTGTGGACCTGGACAGGGAGAGTCAATTAGCTCTGCTGTTTGCACAGAGTAGTTGTCTGATCTTCGAGAACCAAAACCATGGCTGGCAAGAAGAGAATGAGTCAGACCCCTTCCCATCTGGAAAATCACCATCCAGCTTTCCATCATGGAAGGAGGTGAGGGGAAGTATCAATCTGCTCCTTGTGATGGCTCATGATGATAAATATGCAATATGGAGGCCTGACCTACAAACTTCTTAGGGCCTTTTGTAGTAGTCAGCAAACAGGAAAAGATGAATGTACTGCTGCTGAGGTGCTTAAGAGCTTTGTCTTGGGAGAGAACGAGGATGAGCGTGCTACATTTTGGGCTTGCTTTCGTCGAAAGGAAAAATATCTAGTGCTAGTTGGGGGAGCAGCCAGATCTGGAAGACCATATGCTAGTTCTGGCTCTCTGAAGAAAGCCAGCATCTGGTTCAGCTCTGTTTCAAAGTTAAAATTTCTTAAAGGGAGCCAAATATTTAAATAATATTAATAATTTTATTCCCTGAATATTAACCATAGTATATGGTGAAATGACTGTTGGACCTGCAGTAAAGGACCTTTTAGGGCTGGTGAACTGCTTAGTCTGTCAGCATTTACCCAATGATACAAGCCAACCATTCACTGCATGGCATACTCTTTCAACCATGCATTGATTTCTTAATTAAAATTACTCCTTCTAAAAGAGATATATATACATATACGTATATATATGTATTTTAGTAGCTACCATGATAATGTCTGTACTGAAATGCAGAGTACTAAGAAGTAGTAACATTTTATTATACACATGCCAGCTCAATAAAATATTAGATTTCATTATTTATTACACAGCATATCATTCTGTGTCAGGATGCACCCAGTGTTCAGAGCTATTTTTTGAGTGGGGGGAAGAAAAATCTCTGACACACTTTGCAGAGCCAATATTCAGTGCCAGTTTCAGCTAATTACCTGGCATTCTCTTCTTCAGGTGGGTGGGAGCTCTGTGAAACCTCTTCAGGTTGCTCTGGAGTTGGTGAGCAGCCTGTGTTTCACACTACCCAAATTTCTCCGGAGGGTGTGGTATGTGTGTAATATTTGGAAGGTGAATAGAAGACCCAGTGGGATCCTCATGTTTATCTCGCAGAGGGCATCTCAGGCAAGCTCTTCCAGAAAGTCTTCAAGAACCCCTTTCATTTCAAAATGCCAGAACTGTGTGGTTAGCCTAAGTCATCGTAATAATGAAAATAGATCTCAAAGCAGTTTACCCCAGAATGGGGAAGTTCAGTAATTTTGCCACTTACAAGTGAGATATTGTGGTGCTTATAGGCTAAGGCAGGGTTGTTTAAATCTGGATTTATAAAGTAAAAATTCAGTGGTTAGGTTTATTGCTTTCAGGCCTCTCCAAATCGCTTGTAGTGACAGTCTGAAGGCAGGCCTTTCACCTCCCAAAAGGTTATTCAAACCACAGTGCAACTGATAGCATCAACAGGAGAAGGAGGGAAATTTCTTCCAGGTTTCCCTTCAGAGAGGATTGACAAGAGCAAAGCCTCTAACTGCAAAAGTGGCATTCCTTGTGAGCAGCCCCAGGACAGGCCATCATCTCTTGTTAGCTGATCCTCGCAGAGTAGAGGCTCATACATTGCCCCCCAAAATTTCCCACTGACTGGCGTCTCTGATTCCTGCTCACAGGTTCCTCGTTCTTCCCGTGTGTTACACAGTCAGCACTCAGTTACCTGTGGGTGGTTTATCGAGGCGGCTGATAAACTGTGGATGTACGGATGCAGAGCCAGCTCAGATTCAGGCAAGCATGTTGACTCTGTGTAGAACTGTTGTGCCACTTCTAGGATCGACATGAATTTGGGAGAGGAACACATGCTTCTGTTGCAGGAAGAGCTCAGCCAAGGATAGCTGGCTCCCTACCAAGCCAGCTGGGTTCACCTTGCCTTGCTTGTGGGCCGGAGAGCGCACAGGCACAGAGATACACAAGCTGCCTGCATGGAGACAGTGTTGTGCCCACCCCAAGCTGCTGAGGCTGGCTGGTCCTCAGCTAGTTCTTGAGGAATTACTCAAATGACTTGGGGCTGGGCCTCCAAGCACTTTTGGTGGGGCTGGACTGCTTGGCAGGCTTGCTGTGCGCTGCTACCTCACAGGCACTCCCACTACCGCAGTCTCCAGGACCCTGCAATACTGGGGAGAGGGGTGAAGAGATGTCCAAGTGACCCTGGACAGAGATGGACGTTGCTGGAACACAGCTGGAAACAATAAGGCCTGCCAGATGTGCTCTTGCTCCCTCACATGTGTCTTAGCCAAGTTTTTCCATCATTTCAAATACCTCTCCCCACACTGCCTCAATAATAATGACTCTATAGGATGTTTACTTCAGAATTATGGCATCCCTGAGCTTTGCCTGTGCTGCTTTCGCTCACAGTGCTTCACTTTGGATGCCTGTGTTTGCGTGTGCTGCTCTAAGTAACATGCTCAAAGTTGCAAAGGAGATGATTGGTGGTACTGCTCACAGCAGATTTGGAAGCTCCCATCCCAGAGCCCATGTAATACATGTGAAAAGCTCCCACCTGGACTGCTGGCTCTGTGGGGCTCCCTGTACCATGGCTGGTGTGGAATTCAACTCAAAGTGGCATGGATATAAAAGGATGCATCTACAGCTGTTATTTAATGTAAATACATCTTGAAAAATTTAGAAATAAACTTATTTTTTGACTCTGATTTACTCTCTGTTTTCCCATTTGTTATTTTTCATTTCTCTATGAAGGACAGGAAACATGCACTGATCCTAAAGCAAAATACCAATTTAAAATACCAGACTCAGACATGCAGGTCAGAGCATATGCTGACTACTCACGGAGAAATTGCATCTGGATACATTTAGTATCATGTCCTCACATTTTTACACTCAGTTTTTACGCTTGTCAGCAGATTACTTATTTCCCAAATGTGGTATTTTGGGATTGGATGTGACAGTCATGGCACAGTGCATGAAATGTACTTTGGGAGCATGGGATGCTCAAGCCGTGTGACCCACAAGTCAGCCTCACCAGGTAATATGGGAAAAAGTAGGCACAAAATGCAGGTTGCAGAAGCAGGTTGCTCACATTGCATAGCTGGGGAAAGAAAGCATAGGTGTGTTTTTATCAATGAGTCTCTTGGCTGCCTTCTGCCTGGATGGTTTAGACATTTTCTATTTCATCTCGGTGCCCAACAGTGACCTCAGTGTCTTCAAGAAGAACAGAACAAATAGCTGATAGAAAAAGGAGTTAAAAGTAGCCTCACCGAACAAATAAATTGGCAAGTGTATCTAATAATTGCATGGGTTCAGCATTTTTCCGCGATAAATGAGTAAACTTTAAATGTATCTCTGAGATGTACTATCACAGGCATTGCCATGGGCAAGTTTTATCCAATGATGAAACAGCAAAGCCTTGCAAGATAAAGATGATAGAAGGGGTACTATCAGGTGGCAGCTGGGTAATTACAACTCTCTATTTGGGCTCTGTAGTGATGCTGCATGTGATAAGTAGAGAATAATGAAGAAAAAGGAGTAGTGATAATACAGGAGCTAAATGGTAGAAAATAGTCTATCATAGCCCACAGCCCTCTGAGTGCCTATGGGGACTTTGAACTATCTTCTTCAGTTTTCAGCCACAGAAAAAAATACTCTCTCTTTCTTCTTTCTTTGCTAAATTTATGTCTGGTGGGACAAAAGGGAAAACTGAAAGGAAATCAAGGGTATGTGAAGAGAATATGACCTTTGCAAATAACACTGAAGGTCACTGTGTAATTATTCTAAAATAAAAGTATCCTGTAATCTTGTCTGTACCCACAAAAGATGTAAGACCATTTTTTAATGTGATTCTGAACAATTTTGTTGGGGATCATGGTTTATGAAAGGTCAACTAAAGTATTTCTAATTATATCTTGTCAAGTTCTGTGCTCAGAACACAAATGCCAGTTATTATGATATGAGTCAAACTCTGATTAAAGCAAAAGGCTGTCAAAAGACAAACTCATTACATGTAAACAAAAATACTATTTTCTGAGTCAAGACAGGATTTTTAATTTTTAAACAAAATATAGGAGGAGGGAATATCCTGGAGTTCGTAGATGAAATTTTAGCACCCATTCATTTTTTTTTCTTACATATAGAAATCTCATGGTATAAAGCTCGTGGTGAACTTGGCAATGTTTGGTCGGCTCTGTGGGTGATTGCCAGTTTTTTTTTTCAGCTCACCCTGAGTAAGAGAATAGTTGCATTGTACTCTTTTTACATGGGAACTCTGGCATCTAAAAGCTAGTTACTCTGGATGTGACTATAGCATGGGTGGGTACATGCATTGGTTCATATGGGAGACAAGTCCATATAAGAATACCCCCTATTCAAAGATGAGCCACAAATTATTTTAACAGGTTTCTTTAATACTTAGCTAAATAGCTAGAGCAAGAAGTATGCAGTTCATTATTCGTTCACATTCATTTTATTTTTTCTCCTTAGGCCTCCTTCTTTGCAGTACTGTGCACCTGATGGGATAGGGCATTGCATTTAATGTGAGGGTATGTTGGTACCTTGTTGGGAGGTGGAACTAACTTCTTACAAACGGAAGGACTCGAAATGAGACTTTTCTTGGTATAGCAGGTGGTGATGTCCAATGACTGAGACATCAGTGAACCCAATAGTGAAAACAGAGAATTTTATGTAAACCTCTGAGAAAATCCTAAACAATTTTGGAGAAAAAAGTAAAAAAGAACTCTCTATTCTCATCACAGCAGAACTTGATTACAAGTATGACAAAAGCATTTATCCATTAAATAAATTAATGGCATAAAATGCTGGATTTTCAGCTGAGCAGTGTGGCTGTTTATAGGCTGAATCTCCACAACCAAATACACAAGGAAATTCACTCACACAGAGACAAATGACTTTTAAAAGTATCTACCTGATTGTCATGATTACTCCTATAAAGTTACTTATAGTATCCTTTCAGAAATTCTAAAAATTAAAATCATGTGTTTTAAAATCACTGTGTTTTGTGAGGTATAGGATGAATCATACCAAGTTCAAGTTTTCACCTGATTTAAGGTAAAGGTCCCATCAAAAATAAATATGTATCACGAATCAGAAGTTCCTGGTGGAAAAGAATTATTAGATCATTTCAGTCAGCAAGTGTAGTTTTTCATTATTGACTGGCTTCTACTCCACTGAAGTGATGAGGTTTTGTCATTGACCCAAGAGACCTTATTTATGTAAAGACCACTCTAGTTGTGTAGATGAAATACAACTTTAATTATATGAGTCAGAATACGCAAATAATGAGATTACTTACGATGGGATTTATCTTAACTACATTTGCACATCTGAAAGCTGGACACCTAAGCCCGAGGTAGCCACTGTTGGATTCTCTTTTAAGAAAATGGGGAGAAATTAACTCTTCCAGAGAACAACTTACGCCCTTTGTGTCAGGCATTCACCTTAAGTAGAGATCAGTCACCCATTTCTCTTAACTGACTACAGAGGGATCCTAGGGCAACTCTCTTAGACATCTAACTTTCCGATGACTGAAGACAGGTAAAAGGAATTGCATCCTGACTCTAAAGGAGATTTGTGTCCAGTGAGAGCAAGACAGGTCCCTATATTTTGACATTTCTCCCATTTTAAATCACACTAAGTGCTTCCCCATGCCACAGTGATGAATAACATGACTGTCATTCATCTCAGTCAGTCTGGCTTCATTTCAGTCATTTTTGGCTATATTTGGAAATTATTTTTCCTCTTTCATTATATGCCTTTCCTTTCTGTGAAGCTTTTCTGGACTCAACACTAAAACCCATTCAAGACTTCACTGCATTGTCTTGATCCCTAGGGTCTTCTCCTTATCATCACCCATGTTGTTCTTCCCTCTCTTGTCCACTCAACAAATGTAGCCCCTTAGCGTTGCATTCCTGATTCCAGTCTCCCTTTAAAGGTCCTGCTTATTCTCTGGGATAGGCAAAAACACCTATGAAAGGACCAAGGGCTATCTGCCAGTCCTAAGGATGGGAACATGTCTCATTTTCCCAGAGATTGTGGTGCAACAGCTATTTTCCTCACTTGTGATGGCAGTGTAAAGAGTTCCTGCTCCTACACTCATTCTGACCATTTCCATTTGCCCCTCTCTTGCTCTTTGGTGGGCAAACAAGTTTACACTTCAAAAACAAATGTGTCATCAAAATTGAGGGAGAAAGCAGTAGCTGAGAGGGACGAGGGAGTGGAAACTCCTTAAGCTAACATGCTGAGTAAGGAAAAAACATCTGACTCTAGAAATCCAGAGGTCTAAAGAAAGAACTTCTACAGGGATTGAAGCTTGCATTGATTAGGAAAATTGTTTTGTGTAACTGGTTTCTATCTTTAATTGAATTTTGCCCCTAAAATTGCATGCCTGAAATGCTACACAGAACAAAACTTGGCATTTTCCTGACTTGGCAAGAAATTAGCATTTAGTCCATATCATGACTGTACTTTCAAAGTGCATTTCCTGGTTGTCTTCACTTGTGCTTTGGTTCACATCACGTCTTGCCATGCACCAGCTGGATTCCTGTTTGGTGAACCTAGCCTGGAAGACATGCTCTGGAAGCTCAAGTACAGTGCTCTGACCCCTAAGAGACTGAGTCCCTGGGCCTCTAGTAGAGTTAGTCCAAAGTAACCCTCTCTGACATGCATAGTCCGTGGATATTGGATCCCCAACACCAACTGTTCTATCAGTCTGCTTCTTCCAGGCCCCATAACTTGCTAATGGAGACAGATCCAGAACCTATCAACAACTCTACTACCAACAACTTCTCCACTACTGTTTTCTGAAGTCTCCTTTGGCACCGACCTCTTCCCTTCCTGGGGTCCTGCCCAAAGCGAGGCCTGAGCCTCTGTGTTCCTTGTAAGAAACGATGCCTTCCTGGCAGCTGCATGATTTTTGTACAGTGCACTGATACCTATGGCCTCATGGCAAGCACTTCTGAGTGAACTACTTAACGTGTCGCATGAGCAGTGGGACAGAGTATGTGAAGTTAGGAACTGATGTGATACAAAGAGAGGGCTGAACGGGGTTAGGTGATGTGGGAGTCATCAAAAGGAGCAGGGGCTTAAGGTTTAGGACCAGAAGCCCTTTTATTGAGCATCAGACCAAACTTATATATTCTCCGAGTATGTGAGCATACACTGTCCACGTGCTGTCCACGTGCTCCCTCCCCCTGCCTCCAGCCAATTCCTTGACTCTATTGCTATCTGGGTCCAATCCTGCTATCGGACAACAGGTAACCAACTAGAGATCGGTGCATCCAGCCTGTGTTTTTTTTTTCTATCTGCTAATCTGTTATTCCTAACTTTCACAGTTTTTCACTCCTAACTTTCACTGTTCCTACAGCTTCACAGTTTCGCGTGGTTTCTCAGTTTCCCACAAGGTGAGGCACTGATGGAGAAAATATCCCCTTTTTTTATAAAATATTGCACACAACAGTGCAGGTACAGAGGTCTTGCTCATCATCATTCTTCTTAAGGACTCTGAATAAGGACTGCTTCTTCCCCATCATGGTTTTCCTGAGCCTATATATTACTCAGTGTGACTGGAATAATTTACACAAAAACCTCACAAAGCCTGGAAAAAAAGCAGAAATCAACTTTCACTTTCACAAACTGAAACCCAAATCAAATGTGACCAAGACCTGCTAACAGTTTTATCACTGCGGATCTGATACGATCCCAGCCAAAAATCAGGAGGAGATTTTTCCTCTGGCTGTTTGCAGTCTGAGACTGTACTCTTATTCACTGGTTTCTAGCACCTTAGTCCCTGAAATGTACATCCATTATAAATCACTTTTTATACCTGCATATAGCAATTTATAGATATGAAATCCTAGGCCTATACACTTGCTCTGTATTGCTTCTTGATTTCTTTTCTTATGAGTTTTCTTTTTACCTCCTCAAATTATAAGGCCTAGATCAGGGAAATGAAGTCAGACATTTTCATAATTTTAAGTGTATTCATAGAGGCAGGGAATAATCTATTCTCCATGCCCCTGGTAGATAGGACAAGAATTGATGAGCTTAAATTTTAGCAAAGGCGATTTAGGATAGACATTAGGAAAAACTTCTAGTTAAGCCTTGGAATAGATTGCCTAGGGAGGCTGTGGGATTGCTATTACTGCTTTTCTTTTTAAGAACAAGTCAGACAAGTGTCTGTCAGGAATGTCATAGGTATAGTTTATCCCACCTTGAGGGGGTGGAGGGAGTCAATGACCTCTTAAAGTTCATTCCAACCTTATTTTCCTATGATACTATGTTCCTCTTCCAAGGTTTTCCAACTGCCATATTTATCTCTATCTGTACATCTACAGATTTCTAATACAGTGTTTATCCAGGACTGGCCTAAATACAAATTCATAAGCCTGTGAGATCACAGATTACTCACATACATGTGTGTCTTGCTTATCAGCTGACACTTGACATTAGTGCAAACACTACTGATCAGCTACTGACTCAGATTAGGATGCTTTCTACCATATTCTCGGTATTCTCAGTCCTCCTGACAACATATCATACGCATTTGCAAATCTGACATGCTTTTGATCCTGGAATCTAGTTCTCATCTAGTTGGCATGAAAAAAAAAAAAAAAAAAAAGACCAACTAGCTTATTAACAGTCCATCTATTTTTGAAACCTTCATTTTAGCTAATAAAAATACTTATGAAAAAAATAGTGTATTTTCCTCCCTTACTAGACAGTAGTTCTCTAAAATTGAATGACATAAAATATCAAGATGTTTTCCTACCAAATACTTGTGTATACTGGGCAGCATGACGATTTTACACCCAAGGAAATCACATTTCTATAACACTGCAGACAAAACAGTTTTCATTTATGGCACCAAACTCTGAAATATGCTAAAAAACAGAAAGTGGTTGTTTCTGGATGCTGACATTACGCCATGATTCTTCTCCATATCTGGTTGCAGATGTAATAGACTAATTCTTCCCTATTTCTCCCTCCTTTCCAATACCTTCCTGGCCACTGTCTCTTGTCCAATAATTGAGTCTAAGCTTTGGTGGCACGTGAGTTCATTGATAGCCATGGAGTTGACAGCAGTCTCATTTGGGAGATCAGGAAAGCTTTCCAAAGTCATGTGTGGAGAATGCAGTCCTGCACTGGAAATATGGAGGTATGTGACAGTAAGGAGCTTCTGTTCTGCACAGCACTAATTTGGCAGTTAACCAAAAGCCACCATCCTCAAAGAGTGTTCAGCTCTTGATGCCTGCCTGAATTCAAGGGTTTCTCCTGAGTGACAACTTATGGTTATACTATGCGATATGATAGCCTAAGACTCAATGAGAAGAGCTGCTCTCCACATCTCTGTGATATATCTCCTATCTTTTTTGAGAGCTGATATACCCTCCAACTCTGCTGAAGCTATTTTAGTTAAGCTACAACAACTCAATTGGCTAAATCCTCACTAGTGATATGTAGTTAGAGATCACTCAGAGCTGATACTAGGAGTGCAGATCTTGTCCTTAAGAAACTTTAAGATCTGTATTTTTTTCTCAGAAATGTTGGTGGAAAACATAATAATATCAAAGGATGGGCAGGGACTGACTTGTCAGCAGTGACATCAATTCAAATGTGCATCAAAACACAATGACAAAAAATCAGCTTTCTTGCAAACATTTTCATTCTTGCTGTACAACAGGCGATTATTTCACTTAACCAAATTTTCAATTAAGCTGCCTACAATGTCGGGAACCCACAAAGTCATTTAATAGATGCCAGTTAGAATGGGCTGGGAGATGAAATATTTAAGCTGAACTGATCCTGTTGGGATTTCCCAAGCTGAGGAAATCCTCACATAAAGGACATTCTAAAAATGAAATGAATTAACTTTAAAAGGATCATATTTATGCTTTTTTTTTTTGCTTTAGCTTTGAAATCTTGAGCAGGAATCAGCTCATTATTTGTTGCTTCCAAAATGCAGACAGGCTTTTGAGGGAAAGGTTTTAGATGTTTACTGGAGAGCTGTAACAATGTCTAAATATGTAGAAATTGATTCCCTTACACTAGGATGTGAGTCTGAGGAAGACTTGATTCTTCTCAAAAAAGTTTATCTGTTCTGGACCAAAAAAAAAAAAAAAAAAAAAAAGAATATAAGTATCCATGCCATTAAATGGTAAACGCTTTCTAAATATTTTTGAAGACTGAATGCAAAAATAGAGACGACTCTCACTCTTCAGGACACTTGCTTTCAAATTCCTGCCCTGTGGTGGTTACTGAGTCTATGAGTGATTATTTAGAGAATAATTCAAGTGCCCCATTTTTGGTAACCCTTTGGCATGATATCCAGTCTGCAGCTCTGCTCTTGCAGTGTGTCACCTGTAGGTCCTGCCTGTATCTGCCACCCCCATCAGGTGTTGACCATGACAGTTGATGCTTATATTTATGCTCATGAATTGCACCTTCAATTTTTATATGCTCCAATTTCCTATCTATAAAATTATGAAAAAAAAAGCCAGCTTCACTCTCTGCCAGCTTTTCCAGAGCTGACACAAACATCTAGAGTTCTAAAAGTACTAGACATTGCTGAAGTAAATACCATGTGCATTGGGTTGAAGTTTGGGCATGGAAGTTGCCAGATGATCCTTTCAGAAAGCAGCCATTCCCCTGTCTGCCTCTTTTGGGGGAGGTCTAACACCTTCCTCTGAAGCCTCTTCTATAGCCTGACTGGGTTCTTAGATAGCGTGATACTATACTCTGGAAATTGCCAGGTACCTTGCCTAAAGAGATTGCAAACTCCCCAAAATGAGGGCTCTTCCCCATTACATATATGGGCAGGGGAGCCTGCAATGAGCCGTGGCCTCAGCTGAAGCCTCTCAGCAGTCTGTAACACAACTAATTTGTACCTATTTCTTCTACTAATTAGTTACAAATCTAAGGACATTTGTATAGGACAGCACTAACTGACAATAATATAAAGCTAGTCTGTGCGTGTCATCTGAAGGATGGAAGTATTAGCCAGTTCTTCACTCTCATGTCTGCTTTTTACCCTATCTAGCTGTGTTTCAGACTACATGATCGTTATAGAATGAAGACATCCCCCATTTCCCTTATGTGTAACTGGGATTTGTAACTGACAAAAGCCCTCAGTGAATGCCCTGGAATAGGAGGATGTTCTACAGATAACTTAACTGCACTAAGTTATTTCTGAAGGTATTTGCTTAAGAGGGCTTCTAATACACCCACCCTATTTACTACACCCTAATACACACTTCTAATACACCCACCCTATTTTGGTGTGTACAGCAGGGCTGCTAAGAAGAGTTTCCTGCTCTGACTAGCATCAGAGGAGCTTGGGAACAGAACTAAGAATTAGGGAGTTCAGGTTGACTTTATGCTAAGAAGAAGCAAAGCCACAAATAACTGGGAGAAATATGATGGATTAGACACGTGAATTGAAGAACCTGTATTGTACAAAGTTAGTGCTATGCTGTGTTGCCACAGCAGTTTTCCTTCAGAAATTGGGAGGCCAAGCATTGAAATAGTAAGGAATTTCTAACTGGTTTCATTTCTTTTAATATTTATCTTTTCGTAGATCCCTGATCTTTAAGTATGTGGAATATGAGATACTGCAGCAAATGTCATTAACCTGACAATAGGCGCTGTGGTGCCTGGGCCTCCTCTGAAGTTCACTGATGTCAAGAGTGTGAGTCAGAATTACCTACCCATGCTTCCCCCACTTCTCTAATTGCAAGGCAGATGATCTCTAACTGTTAGTATTCTCAAGGGAAATGTTCATTTACCTGCAAATCAATTTATAGGTTCACTTCCAGCTTTGTTATGAACTTAACCTGAGAAATAGCTCCATTACACCATGACATAAAAATGTTTTATGTTCACAATGTCATTGTCAAGTGAACCTCTCCATTCCGCAATGAAAGCATCGCATTCGGCTCATATGACATGTTTAATAATGTTTATGAATGTACATGTTTTCAGGTGCCCATCACTGTACTGCTGGACATCCTCTCTATACAGAGTAGTTACATCTGTTCCTCCCACAGACATAGTCATGACAGTTGCTCTGTGAACAGACTCCAGCTGAGGTTATTAAAGGTGAGACTTTCCCATGGGCAGATGTGGGCAGAGAAAGAAGTCTTGAATCATGGGTTATATATGGTCAACTTGGATGAGGCTTGGAATTCATCTTGCTTTTTACTCAAGAAAAATATCTCTGCAATCCTGCAATACATTGCCTGGCCTTGCAAATAGGTTTGTAGATGTTCCCAAGCAAAATCTCCCTGTTAATAAAACATAAGCCATCAAAACAGAACTTGAAATTAATTCAGGAGGGGTCTCCAGGTCCTGGACATCTAAATGCATCTATTTAGCTAACTGCTAAGAGTTTTTAAAAGATCATTAGTGCCAACACCGCATTCACCTGAGCTGTGCCGAGTGCAAGATGGAGCAGCCCAGCTAAGTGGTTGAGATACCAAGTGAATTCACACTGATAAACAGAAGCAGAATTTCTCATTCACCTCCAGCATTGACAAGTGGTGAGCAAGCAGCATTGAATGTGAAATTTGTTTGAAAGCAGAACATTTTAGTGCCTCAGCATCCTTCCCTTCTTATTGAGTGAGAATATGAACCACCTAAAAGGAGAAGGGATATTTTGAGGAATGATTGGTCAATATTTATAGGCTACTGCAACATATTCAGTGTTTACAAAATCAATGGTGTTTATAGCCAACAGTGTTTTGGGGGATTTTAGGTGTTCTTGAGCAGCTAATTAGGAGGATGGTAAGGGAAGGGTTCACACAGGCATGACCCAGTGTAGGAGATGAGATTTCAGAGATTAGATAGAGAACCCTAAAATCAAATAGAGTAAACTCTGTGGTACTAAATTCCTTTCACAAGAAGTGGCCAAAATTGACAAACATGAGTCCTTAAATTCAGACATTTACATCCACGCATACACATTTAGATTCATCTGCCAAGAAGGACTATTAGATCATATAATCTGATCTGCAGTATATTAGAGCTATTACTTCATCACCCAATTACTTCTGTATGGAGCCCAATAACTTGTGTTTGATGAAAGAATAATTTGTTTGACTAATGCATAACTTCTCAGAGTATCCAGTTTTGATCTGACAATAGCTGCAGACAGAAAATCTATTGCATGTTAGTTAATTTGAATGGCTAATCCCACTCACTACTATAAAAAAAAGAGAGAGAGAGAGAGAAAGCTTCTGTCCTGAATTGACTTAGCTTGAAATTCCATCCACAATTTCCTTCAAGATCACTTCAGTGCTCAGTGTTTTCTCCAAGGGAAGGGATTTACATAGTCTAATCAAGTCTCTTCTCAAATTTCTTTGTGATAAGATAAAAAAATGAAGACCTTTTTTTCTAGTCCTCAAATCATTTTCTGTATTTTTTCAGTACTTTCTCTGTTGTTTCAGAGTTTTTGGATTGTTTGTTTTGTTTTGGTTTTTAATGCCAGAATTCAATCTTAGCTGTGGTCTTGCCAAAGTGTTATATGGAAGCAGTATTGCCTCTATTCTCCCTGGTGACTTGCGTGGTTGTGCAGCCAGATGACAGCAGTTATATGCAGATTGTTACCCTCTTATGTCACCCCTCTGCACTAAGATCTACACTAAGTTTCTACACTAGGTTTTTACACCAAGATCTGTGTCCATGCTGGAGCCACACTGAAGTCCAGCATATGCCTGAACTGGAGGCATGTAAGACACGATCCCAAAGAGCATGCAGTGCACATCACAAGGCAGGGATAGGTGCAGTCGATCTATCTAGGTTGCCCCAGGTTGTGCAGTTAGAAGGCAACACAATTCAGGAGAAGTCTACAGCATCATGAATCCTTTTTAAAAAACAATCTGGGAAGTTGGGTGGAAGGGGAGTAGGAGGAGATGATAAGGTTAAGAGGGAGGAGTAAATATGGCATTGAATTATCTGAAGTTCGCAAGGAGAAAATGCCTTAAGTAGTAGGTAGCAGCTGAACTCAGTAGTAGGAATAGCAAACTACTGATAAGCTATAAATAAGAACTATACAATGAATAAAGATCACTGTAAGCCAATAAGAGATGTGAAAGTAGCTAAGGGAGAACTATATTTATTTTGAAGAGAGGGAACATGCCCAATAAAATTCACTAAGATTGCAGACAGTGGGAGCTGGCAACAGAGATTTCAGTCTGATCATACACAAAACTTGCATAAGTAAATAACTAGGGAGTAAATAGCCTCTTACAGTTCACAAAATGCTGGAAGCCACCTGGAAGCCGTATGGCTCACATAGTAACTGCTCTAATAGCAGGCATATGATCTAGTGAACAAAAGATAGCAATCATCTTTGAGTATTTCTCACTGAAGAAGAAATACCTTGATAGTTAATGCCAGTCAGACTCATACTAGCTCCCTATAAACTTCTAAACTCAATGTAAAGGATAATCTAAGGGAAAAAGGAATGCTCCCTCCCCTCCTCCCCGTCCCCTTTTTTTTTTTTGACAATGAAATTTATTTTTCTCAAATGATCTCTGTGGCTACTTAGAAGAATGTGTATTGTATTCCTTCCTTTAACCAGAGAACCACATCAATATTTGATTCTTACACAGCTTGGTGTAGGCAAGCAATGCAGTTACATCACTGAGAGAAGATGGCAAAAGCCAAAATCATTGTCAAGAACAGTAGAACAGTAGTGTTGAGGGAGAGAGAATCTCTTTCATGAAAGTGACAACTTTTTTTATGCTCAACAAAACTTTCAATATCAGTCAATCATATGACAGCAGTTTAAAGAATGAATCGACTCCTTTGGTACAAGTTCAATGAATGCAGAAGGTTTTACTTTGTGTCTGAGAGCTCCAAAACATGATATGGAGTGCTGATGTGAGAGCCCTAATACAGAGGCTTGTTTTCCTCCTGTCAGGAAGGTATCCTCAACCTGTGAGGCTCAGTTCCAGCAAAAAATAAAGGTATCTTAGGCTGCATCAGGAACATAACTCTGCTTTTCTTTCCTTCCTTCCTTCCTTCCTTCCTTCCTTCCTTCCTTCCTTCCTTCCTTCCTTCCTTCCTTCCTTCCTTCCTTCCTTCCTTCCTTCCTTCCTTCCTTCCTT
>NW_010577770.1:133606-149178 GCF_000705375.1 Tinamus guttatus
TTCTTTCTTTCTTTCTTTCTTTCTTTCTTTCTTTCTTTCTTTCTTTCTTTCTTTTCCTTCCTTCCTTTCCTTCTTTCTTCCTTCCTTCCTTCTCTTCTTCTATCTTTTTTTTTTTTTCATTTTTTTTCCTGGGAATACAGGAAGTTGTAATAGCATCCCCAAACTATTAGGTGATTATCAAATGTTTAAAATACATGTGATTTGTCTCCTTGGAGTACTTCACAATACTAGCTTTGAGTTTCAGAGTGTTGATTTTTTAAATTACTCATCAGAGACAAAAGAATTACTGCAGCATAGGTGTTGATAATAATGCCTGATAGCTGTGCAGGATGTTTTGATTGGCAGAGGATAGTCTTACTACTACAGGAAGCAATTGGCCAAAGGATCTTGTCGAGGTATAAATAATCATAAAACAAAACTTGTGCATGAGTGAGGCTGTCAGAAGAATTTGCACAAAGAAATGTGGAGCTCTGCTAATTTCCTACTAAATAAAAGAGCTTTCCCATACTGGTGAGTTTGTCTGCTACACAATGCAAAGAGAAATATGACACTTTTAAGGAAGAGACAGATATTTCCATGCAGAACAGCAGTGGTGGCTTAAGAAGCTTTTGCCCTACAGTCAGCAGAAGGTAAATGGGAATTTGTGAACAACCTCTCAGTAGGGGAAAGTATAAAGTAAAGCATGAGTACAGGACAGTGTAGAAAATATATAAACTGTAATAACACTCAATGAAACATATTAAGTAAAAAAAATGCTCTTTTTCTGATCATGAAAGCATATTCACTGCCATGATTAGCAGGACAACAGACCAAGTCTATTGATACTGCATGGAGAATATTTTCCAGGAGACTGGAGAGTTCCCATCAGAGGGCAGTTTAAAGGGGGAAAAAAGGCTTCTCCCATCTCCCTTCGGTTCCCAGGCTGAAGTAAATTCCCTTTCCTTAAAATATGGACTAAAAGAAGAGTTACATATTCTGATTGCTTTGGGAATCATGGAAGGAGTAGAAGAACTAACATTCAGTTGTTACAGAAGAAAACAGATAAAACATTTTACTGTGCAGAGAGCCAAACGAATTAAAGAAATATGCATAACACGGTTGTTTCCGACGATCAATAAGGGGAGAAATTCTGTGAGAGATGGCTGATGCCAGACATTTTTCAACACATGATAAGTCAGCAAGGTTCTGGCAGGTGTCCTTAGGAAAAAAGAGCACTCGTTAGAGCATGTTCAATACCTCCTTGGGAAACACCATTTCTAAAAGTGCGTTAAACACCCAGTGCACCAGTGCGTTTTTACCAGAAAATACAACTTTGTTTTTTGGGGGGGGTTTTTGTTGGTTTTTTTTTTTTTTTTTTTTTTTTTTTACATAGCAAAGAAAACCCTCAGATTTACTCATTAGAGGTTCTGATATAAAGAAATCTTGAGAGAATGTAGCAGATGTTCTGAGGAGCTTTGGGGAAAATCAGTGCTTCTGGGCTAGATTTAAGCAAAATGTAAATTCTGCGGAAAGGGAATTACCTACTGGAGCTGGATCAGGGTTAGCACGGGATGCTCCAGAATATGGAGAACATTGTCCCACCTCCCTCAGAAGAGAAGAGCAAGATGAAAAAAAAACAAACTATGTGAGGAACACATACATGGTGTGGCTACCAAACCAGCACCCTGGGAGTACTTGCATGCAAAGACAAGCAGGGGACCTGGCATACAAATCATAGCAAAGAAAAATGGAACAGGTTAAATGAATCCATGTCCTGAACTAAGCATGTCCGAGAGTAAATCCTAAACTAAGTGGTTTCCAGACACTTTCAGTAGGATCTGGGCATGGTTCTCCTGCACCATTATAGCCAGAACTGGGGTTTATGCATCCCACTTGCTAATGAGTGAAGTTTTAATATGCTCAAGAAGAGCAGGAGGAGCATCAGATTTAGAGTGTGGGTGTAAAAGGTTTCATGTCTTTATTTATGGGAGGCCAGGGTTAGCCTAAATTACCATAAACTGCTTTTTGCCACTGCCAAAAGGGACCTGTCAACTTTCCCACATCCGCCCCTAAGAACAGAGAGATTGTTTTTCCAGCTATAAGTGTATCATTTGCAAATTAAATATAAATAAGGAAAGATTTGATGGTTCAGCCACAATCTTGATGGCATCTGACAAAAAGGCAGAGGAGGAAAGTCCAAGTTAGCTTGTATTTGACAGCTTGCATTTACACAGAAGAAAACAAATATTCTGGTTTTAGGTGAAGGCAAATTAATAAATTCTTATTAGTCTTAATTAATTACATAAATTAATTAAGAGTAGCACCACAGGATATTCAGGAAGAGTCCCAGCCGTCATTATCAATTTAAGAAAGATCTCACTAAAATTGTCAAATGTAGTGGTCATGAGTGGACACTTTGCAAGGAAGTTCAGGTTTAGACACGCGACTTCTAGTCACAACTATCCCTACCTTAACAAATGTCTAATAAAAAAAAATTAAAGAAAGAAAATCCTGGAATTAAAATCTGATGTGTATTTTGAACGGTTAACAGCAGCATAACACCAAAAAAAATGAGGCTATCATCTGGGAATATCTGAGACAGCAGAAAATGTAAAACAAAAGGTGGGCATGACTAGAAAGTAACACCAGGGCACACATCTGATGTCTTATACAGAATGAGAAAACAGGAGCAAAACAGTGTAATTCATGGTAAACAAAGTCAGTCAATATAATTCATGATTCTAAGAGCTCTTATCACACCTTCATGAAAATGGCAGTGGAAGTACTTATGCCCAAACACATTATTTTGAATGATGAGGTCAAAACAGGTACCCCCATGCCAGTGCAAGGGAGACACAGCCTGGGAGAGCAGACTGCCCATTTTGCCCAAAGACGTCCCAGACTGGAGACAGCTGCAACAGCTTGAGATATATGAGCCCTAAACAACAACAACAAAAAACATTATGAGCAAATGGATATTCCACTGTCCAGTAACACAAGGAAACCTATTTACTAGGATGTCTCGGAGACTCATGTTACCAACTATTTGATGGATTGGTCATAAATATTTTTAATTCTGCCTACAGAATCACAGAACCACAAAATGGTTAAAGTTGGAAGGGACCTCTGGAGATCATCTGGTCCAACCTCCTGCTCAAGCAGGCTCACCCAGAGACATGTATCCAGGCACGTATTCAGTCAGGTTTTTAAAATCTCCCAGGATGGAGACTCCCCAACCTCTCTAGGCAACCTGCTCCAGTCTTTGACCACCCTCCCAGTTGAAAAGCTCAAGATACCATTGGCTGCCTTTACCACAGGGGAACATTATTGGCTCATGTTTATCTTTTTACCAGCAGGTCCTTTTCTGCAATGCTGTTTTCCAGCTAGTGAGCCCCCAACCTGTACCAAGGTGTGAGGTTTTTCTCCCCAGGTGTTGAACTTTGTGTTTCCCTTCGTTGAACTCCATGAGGTTCCTCTTTGGCCCTTTCCCCACCTTGTTGCATTCTTTCTGATTGGCAGTACAGTCCTCTGTACTGTTCGTTGTTAATTCCTGCCAGTCTTACAGAAAAGGAAGATGAGTTATATCTTCAAGAAAGTATAGCAGAAACTAGTTGAAACTGATTTTTATGTTCTGCAGTGATGCATGTGACGTGATGTTGACCAAACTAAAATTCAGTGAGTTGAATTAAGCAAACCTCTGTCAGATTTTTTGGCTCAGTCTTTGCTCAAAAGGAGTACATGCTTCTCCTGTAGCAAACCTAAGCATGATTATTGATTTTTATCTCTTTAACATCATCTGGATCACGTGCTGCATAGCACATAAATGATATTTGGTCAATTTAAATCCAGAAGAGACACCACATTCTTTCTATTCCATTTCTTTTACAGAGAGATTCATGTCTTCCAAATCTTTTTGTTATAGCTTTCTCAACCTTCTAAGAGACTCCTTAGGGATCTTCCTTTCATTTTCTTTAACACTTACATCCATTTAGACCGAATTAATTCCAGTTGTATTCTTTCTTCTCGTGTTCTACTTCTAGATTAGTTTTGAATGCTCAGAGATTTTTAATTATCAGAAGCTATTGCTTTGCCACAGTTGTATTTCTGTATGCCTTACTGTAGCATTTCATTAATTTTTTAAACTATGTAGAATTTTTGATCGCCTTTCCTGTCCCTTGAAAAATAATCCTTACGTTAGCTTTCCTGTCTCTTTCCTTTTTTCCTTTTCTCCATGGGCTCTGTGAGGAACAAGGGGTTGGTTGCAGTCTGGAGCTCTTCTTGGAAGCATTTAAAAGCTTTCTGTATGAAGGAGAGAAGCATAAATTAGACGGACTAGCTTACCTGCTGGAGGGCTCCACCAGCGCTTACGTTTTTCCAGAAGCAATTCAGAAGGTTACTTCAAGATGACTAATTGTATCCCCACCTCCACCAGAGCAGAAACCTAAAGGGCTTCTGTTTATTTTTAGGCCCACCACACTATATCCGTTACTAACACATACTCCTTTCCCTTTGCACCTTTTCTGTGCTCTGCCTGTCATGATACATGTCATGAAAGAAAATGGAAGGTACCACTTCTTTGCAATTATTTAACATTTCTTGAAGATTTTTAGCACTGGACCACATGTTAACATTAAAATTAGAGGATTTCATACTCCCAAATACTTGCAGCTTTTATGGTTTAAAAAGTACTCAGAGAAACTCTGTATAGCAGCAAGTTCAGGCTGATACGTGTTGTATTAACACGGGCTCTGCAGTCCTAGAAGATGGCAGAGACAGTGTGTGGCTGCTTGCTGCCTGGAAATGAAGAGGGAAAATCAGACCACAGTCCCCAGCCATCACCCAGCAGCCGTGCGCCTGCTGCCTCCCTGTCAGCTGTGAACATCATTTCCACGGGCTCTGCGGACGGCACTTTATGAGTGAGACCTTGGGCTGTGAGGAAGCGGCACATTCCCTCACGGCGTGTATCCTCCTCTGCCTGGGAGATCCTGGGGCCACCAGCTGAAGTATTCATTTATGAAAGGCACAAAAGGGGGTTGGTTCACAGCCTCGCTATAACAACTCTGGCAGCGGCATGCAAAGCCTCCAAGGCTTGGTTTTTCTCACACGTGCTTGGCCCTTTTGAGGTTACAGGTGTGTTTTCCTTGGCCTTCCTTTGCCAGTGATTTTTTTCACTGTCCTGGTAGACTACTTTTTTGATGGGGGAGAACAGGAACATATTATATAGTTTTTTTTTTTTTTAGAAAAATAATAGAAATATAGTTTAGCTAACATTTAAATTACTTTTTGTAAAGCAGTTGTGATTAATATTGCAATGCATAGATTCACTCTTCTGAAGAATTTGCTCTCCTCAATTTCAGAAATTTGTATAAGGGACAATTCTTGTATACTGCACACTGTTATTACTTTTGGAAACAATCTGATAATAACATATATTATCTATCTACCTATTTATCTGTATTTTTTCTGACTGAAAACAGTCAGATATTGAAATCTGAAACACAGAAATTAATTCTGAAATAAAACATTACTGAAATTCACTGTTTTTCAGGAGCAGTGTTTGTGAGACATATCAGAAGTATTTGATTTCACCTTGAACTGAAGCAATTCTTAAATGCCTGCATTTCTTCTGAAAGACAAATTCCATGTATCAGCTAGTCTTGCCTAACAGGATTTTCTCTGCACTTTCTGTTCCCAAGGTTTTCCTTCTCTGCAAAATAGCATTAGTAACTCCATAAATACTTTTATTTTGCTCGCTGGATTGCATTTCTTTTAACATATACTTATTGACTTAATAATTAACATTAGCATGTTGAATATAACATAATAACCAATGCCGTGTAATTGGAGTTCTTTCTGAATTCCTTTTATTTTATTTTAAGGCAGTATAGAAATATTAACAATTTATCTAGTCTAACCTGCTCAAAGGATGAATAACTTCACAGCTAGATGAAGTTGCTCTGAGTATTGTCCAGCAGAGTTTTGAAAATCTCCAAATCCCCTAAGCTCGTGTTTGAAAGAGGTTTGGAGTCAGGAACTGCATCTTCCATTTACAGCATCAGTTCATCCACTGTGTTATAAATAATTTTGATATATAAAATGTGCAAGAATTAGTACCCTCTCTATAACAAAAAAATGCTTTTACTTTGGCAGCATATGGATGACATACAAAACTGACTGACACAAATGTACAAAAATTTACAGCCACTGAGCTGATTAATACATGCAAAAGCAGGAAATATACTTTTTTCCTCCCCTCCCCGATTGCTCTGTTTATCCCCTAATTTCAAATTCCCTAGCACATCCACCTTATCCTGTGCCTGCCTTTCAGATCACCAGCTTTTTAGATCAAGACTTCTCAGGAATGGCTTTCTGCATTCTGTGGGGTTGCAAAATCAGAAATAAATAGTAACACATGTAGCTGAAAAAATCATGTTGATATCTCAAAAGACGGTGCTTGTTATTAGCAAAACTAATTATGAGTTAAAAGTTTTTATGTATGGTGAAATTAAGAATGAAGTGATTGTCTCTGTTATAACATTTTTCTTCCATTTCCAAATATATTCTCTAATAAAATCCTAGGAATGCACTAGTCTGTCATACCACTGTTATGTTGCCAAACAGGTAGCATGAATTTCCCTCAGCAAGCTATAAAAAGTGCAAAAGTCAATGAAGCAGGATTTATGGTTAGAGAAAGAGATTACAGAATGAGACTTAAGCACATGCTTAACTGCTTTGCTGAGCTAAGGCTTATATGGGGACACTGATAACTTTAACATTTGCAAAATCCTTCATGATAGCAAATCACCATTAACCCTGAAATGTTTATATAAAAGAAATTGTGATCCAGGAGCTTATTAACAAAGTTTTTATTTTTGATAGAAATGGAACTGCCTTCGTATTATAGCCCATTTCAGACCTTGTAAAGGTGTTGGTTTCTATCATTTTGTTGCATAGATAATTTAGACAGATGCTCGTTTTTGCCATGACAGCTTAGTTATGCAAGATTGTATGGTGCTTTGATTCTTAAGGAATAGATAACAAACTTCAAATATTTTAGAAAAAAAAATATATGAAAGTTTAAATTATAATGTATTTGAGGATTAAAGGCATATATTTAATTAATAATTCTTCTCTGAAGATGGTCACTACTATTTAGATCTGATTTTAGAATAGTCTATAGATGCAGTATAGAAGCAGTTTTTCATACCACTGCTGGTTACAGTTATCGTAATAAAGCAAGTTGAAGTGGTGAAAGCACTATAATTACATGCATGGCTTTGCAGCTCTAGGTTACTGATTCATATCCAGGTCAGATAACTAATAGCAAGAATTCATTCACAGGAATTCTAACTAGTTTTAGGACCGTTCATGCCACTGAAATAATAATTTAAAAAAGCGAAAATGTAGCATTTATCCTACATTTTGCCATTGTAAGTTCTTATAAATACTGTAGCTCCAAAATAAATTAATTTTCTCAGAAATTTGATCTGAGATAACACATGTGATTGATAAGAAAACCTTCAGTAGTCTTCAGTGGTAGTTTCACTCATTATTAATACTGTTTTAAACATAAGGTCAGACTATTTTGCACCAGGATTGCATCCCTGAGGAATTTAACCCATTTATTTCAAATATTCTTTTGGCTCCTCCAGGTAATATGCATAAAATCTACACTAAATATACTCCTTTCTGAAAGGACACAAACTTAATCGAAGCACTGCTTCATTTGTTTGCCTGAACTGGTAGAACAAAGGCAAGGCTGGATTTCCCTTCTACCTGATTGACCTTCCTATCAGTGCTAAGGACTAAGAAGGACTGCAAGAAGTAGTATCACAGAATCACAGAACAACTGAGGTGGGAAGGGACCATAGGAGGTCATCTAGTGCAGCCCCCTGCTCTACATGGTCACCTACAGCATGTTGCTCTGGGCCATATCTGGTCAGGTTTTTAATATCTTTGAGCATGGAGACTCCCCGGCCTGCCTGGGCAACCTGTTCTAGTGCCTGACCACTCTCACAGTTGAAAAGGTGGGTTGTTCCTCTGGAGGGGCAGGATTTTGCATTTCCCTTTGCTGAGCTCCATGAGGTTCCCTTCTGCCCATTTCTCCAGCCTGTTGTGTTCCCTCTGAAGCGCAGCCATCTGGTGTATAAGCCTCTCCTCACAGTTTTGTATTGCCTGCACACTGTCTGAAGGTGTGCTCTGTCCCATTATCCAGGCCATCAATAAAATATTAATAAGTATTGGCCCCAGAATCACTCCCTGGGGTGCACTAGTAGTGATTAGCCTTGAGCTGGATGTTGTGCAGCTGATCACAACCCCCTGAGCCTGGCAGTTCAGCCAGTTTTCAATGCCCCACTGTCCACTCTGAGACTTTCCACCAGCTCACCCCCTTCTGCAGCTGAGGAGCCCACGTCCCGCTGCCCCAGCCTCTGTGAGTGGCCCCAGGCACCCGCACGGCCCCAGACCTAGAGATCTGCACCATCCCTCAAGAGCTTGGCCTGAGTCAAGGACTCCAGTGTGCTGAGGTAGCTGCTCCAGGTGTGTCTGAGGACAGCGCCATTGCCAAGCATAGCTTCTGGCACCCTTTCTTGCGCCCTTCTGTGTGAACAGATGGACAAACTGCTGGTCGGTTGGCTGCCTCCGTTAGTTATGCTCTCAAGCAGGAAGACGAAAGATGTCTTGAAGATGTCTCTGAAGTTGTCTGTAGGACCAGAGCTGGTAGCACAGCAGAGAAAAAACTTCTTCATGTGGTAGAATTAAAAACAAAGTAGCCACGCTGAGGTGGCTATGAAGCTTCTGAGTTTTCAGGCAGGCGGGAGAAAGGTCATCAAAGCAAGAGACTGAAGAAACAGAAAGAAGAAATGACAAGCAATAGGCCAAGGAGAAACAATCTAGAGCCAAAGTCTGGAAAGGGAAAACTAATATGGTTCAGAGAGACAAGAAGGCAGCTTCAAGCCACAACATTAGTAGAGGACAAAGTTCCTATACAAATAAACAAGTGATGACAGTGAATGAAGAGAATGATTGCTAAAAAAAAAAAAAAAACACTCTAACAGTGTCATTCTGAGTAAGAAAATGGCAAAAATATCCTTGCTCTCTCAAAGCACTTCCATATAACATGTGGGCAAGCAATCACATATATCCTTAATGACAAAATGAAGACTAACTCAAAAACAACAAGAATGGAGGAGCCATAAATGACAGATCTGAAAGATGCTTTCAGCATCCAACAGAGCAGTTTTTGCCACAAGACACTTGCCAACATCTTGACACACAAACACCTCTATATTTTTATAGTACGTGATTTATATCCTGCCAATTGCAATATACATTTCTTTAGGGATGGCTTCTATCCATATTGGCACCAGCAAAGAGCTCACAGTAATTTTACTCTTCAGAGAGTATGAAGCAAATAACTATGGGATATGTCAAAGAGAGTTAACAGAATGCTGGATACACGTCAACAAAAGCCTTTTAGCACTAGATGCAGACAAGATACCTGATATGCAGATCATAATGAAATTCATCACTTGTGCAATTAGAAGGTTTTTCTTCTCTTTATAGGATGATTTATAAACACAGCTTTCCTTATTAAGAAATTGTACAACCCCTTTTTCTTCTTATGAGATCCTACAATTAAAACCCTTTGCAGCTAATGCAAATTGTTTTCTTTCCTCTATTTAATTAGTAACCTAAATGTGCTATGGAATATACAGTGTGACTGTATAGGAGAAGAAGCTTTTTTTTCTGCCCACTAGAATGGGCCATCCACACTCGGAAGAGTATGTGGGAAAGGAAACATTTTCCCCATATTATGAAGAATGAGCTAAGAGGCAGTCAGGAATTTCCTGCTTGAACCTTTCTTTGTTGGAAAATACCAGATCATCAAAAATCAAAACTATTTTTAGGAACTGTCTTCCTGCGTGTCCTGATTTGGGGCAGATGTTTGAAAATGCTGGAATAATTTATTTTAATTGATTAAATTAAATCACTCCATCTCTTTTGTGGACTATATTCAAAAGGAAAAGAAACACAGAAAGTCAAGTTATCCAGTAACATATTCTGCTTGACTCCAATGCTATTTAAAGTAAGATGCCCCACATTATTTCAATGTAGCCCTTCCCCTGGAAGCTAGGCCACTTTCCATCATGAATACAAGAGTTGTGGAAGTGGGTGGGAATAGCAGCAAGAAGACTAACAGCTCTCGCTCAGAGAGCTCTGGGTATGAATCCTGCTTTCTAAAGATACTTGCTAGAGATACGGCTTCTGCTAGTTTGCAAGAACTGTGGGCTAGTTTCACACATTCATTTTCCTGTGTAGAAAACAACCAGCACTGAGAAAAATACAAGATTCATGTAGAGAAACCTCAAATTGCACTGTGGCTTAATGGTTATGAGCTTTAGTATGGATGGATTGATGAAGGGAGCATGGGCTTATTCTCCTATCTATAAGACCATTTATGTACTGTTAAACTGTTACTGGATAAAATACACAAAAGGGGAAGGGTGTGAGGATTAAAATCACTATCTTCCTCCCTGCTAGAGCCAGGATCAAGTTCTTAACCATATATTTGCACAATGTGTGTATCACTTTGCTCAGCGATTCCTGACTTGTTTCCTGCACAGCCCCAAAGCTTCTTGCCAAGCAGATGCTGCCCACTTTTTGCCCATCTTTGTTCCATCTCACCCTCTTTGTATCTCCTTGGGAAAAGGGTGTTAATATCACATTTTCAAAGAGCACATTTGTAACTAATCATGTGTATAGTGTGTCACTTGCAGGGTACTCTGTGACTTCAGTTTACTTCACGGTCCCCTTTCTCCCAGCAAACCCCCTTGTCCTTGCTCCCTTCCAGTCAACTTCTTCCACCTCTCCTGTCTTTGCTATAATAGGCCATGTGAGGGCCTGTTTCATCTGTTACTTCCAGTAAAGCACTAATATTTTTAGGGGTTCAGGCCATTTGAGGTGGGAGTTGTACAAGCAAAAATACAGAAATACAGCTGGGAGAATAACTAATCCTTTATTGTGCTGGCCATTCTGAAAATCCAGAGAAAAAGACATTAGACTCCAAAAAGATGGTTCATACAAAATTCAGTTTCTATTTACATTAAGAATATAACTAAGAAGAATATAGCTAAGATACAGACTTGAAAACATCTTTTTTGAAAATACTTAAGGAAGCAGTCTATTTTTAACCTAGGTGTTTAGTTCTTTTAACTGAAAAAGATTTGCTGAAAACTATAATTTTGCAAAGAATGTCAGTGGACTTAAGTATGCATTTTTGGTGAAATTAAGCCACAAGAGTTTTTTTGTTGGTGGCATTTTGTTTTGTTTTTTCTGTGTTTATTAGTTAATCCTTGCATGAACTAAATTAATAAGTTTAATCATCATGATTTATACAGGGGAAACTAAGCAGAAAGATCTAAGCAGCATCTCTTACTGAGGAGAGAATAGACGTAGAGCTAGGACTGGAGATTCAAAAAACCTTAGGGCTCTGACAGATGAGCTCTGCGGTATTTAGCAGTGGTGGTTTAGGGCACTGGCAATGCCAGACTTCTGCTCATACCGTGCTTGTGGTTACCATCCACCAAACAGGCATTAGAAGTAGTTCAACTTCAGCCAGCTTCATACAGATGAACATCCATCTATTTGAATTTTCGATATGTCAGTCTTAAAACTCCCAGAAGTAAGGAGACATTTTAGTTTCTGCCATGTCTGTTCTAGCAGAAGAAAAGGGCAGAACTGGAAGGATGTTACTGTTTTAAAAGCCCCATCAAGGATTCTTCCCCTAGTGCCCTTCTCTTTCAAACCATACTGTTTTTATATCTCCCTGTGATCAAGGACTACACTGACTCTTCCAGGAAGGAGCATCACTGAGCCTGAAAAAGGAAAAATGCAAACCTAATTTCATCACTTAGGAAAGTGAATTATGCAAATCAAAAAGAAGAAAAGGCCCTTCAAACTCAATTTCCTGACACTTTTAAGTAAATTTTGGAGACAGATACCTTGAGCAGAGCAGAAGGACTAGGAAGTAATTAGAACTGAGATAGTCAAGAACATTGCCAAGTACAGGAGAATTTTTGGTTGGTGTAAACTTTGCTTAGCTACTCCCCAAATGCCCAACCCCCTTTGTATGTATATATGTATGTATTTCTTTATTTATAATTATTATTTGTTTGGCACGGGTAGCCTATGGAACAGGTCAGAGCCAGAGCTTTCACCCCAGGTATGCTCAAGCAGTAGTCCCTCAGGGCATGTAGCTAAATGCTACAAACTAGAGCAACTTCTGAGCTGCTCTAGTTTATTCTGGTGGCCAAGAAATGCCACTCAGACCTAGAAAGCAGGACATCCTTAATCACCCTCTCCAAACAACCCCTTCCTTTCCTGTTCCCCATCTTTGCTGGCACAACAAGGAACCTCAGCCTTCTGTTTCTACAAGATCCTTCTCTTTTATCAGAACCCAAAGGCATTTAGTCATACGTTGCATTTAAGTGTGTGTTTAAATCATTCTTACTGGGCGTTTTTATTAAATGTAGCTGCTAAGGTATATTTTTCAAGACCTCTCTGAAGATTTTCTGGAAGCCTGTAGTACTTCTCTAGTGTCTGAACAAATCTAACCTACTGACTGCCATCAGGGGAAAGAATATTCTGCAGTCACTACATCTACATCAGAATTAACGCATAGCACTTTCCCCCAATCTGTTAGCAAATATTTTTCAGTTATACCATGTGATCTGAAAAAAATATTTTCTGCACCTATGTTACACCAGGTTTGTAATTTGAGGCCTTTAGATTTGAACTGAAAAAATATGCAAGATGCTTATATGTCCTAGTCCTATATGTCCTATAATTGTAAGTATTAACTTCTGTATAATGTAAATTACGGATTGTTATGTTCCCTTAACCAATAAATACCATTGCTAGTCTCTGTAGAAGTAAAGAACTCATATATAAAAATAATGTGTACACCAAAGTCAGATGGAGGAGCATCAGAATAATATTTATCAGGAGAAAAATAAATAAAAAGATGTATTATAGATTTGGATTATATTAGGATTATTACTATATATTTGGATTATCAATTAATAGCAACTGATTATGTGCAGGCTGAAAACCTAGTCACCCAGTCTCAAGACTTAAGTATCTTAAAATACATATTGTATTTATATAGTATTTATATATATTGTATTTATATATGACTCTATATAGTATTTATAGTTCATATATACATTTACATGTGTAAATCCTGCTTTCATGTTTGTTTAAGTGTATATATGTGTGTGCATATACATGTATATATGTGTGAGTCACAATTTCCATTACAATACTTTTACCCAGTATAACTCCACCTGCCTGGTATAGCTCTGACAAAGTGAAGAAACAAACACCCCGTATATAGAAGTATAATCTGTTCTTATTCTTCTTTCCCACGGAACTCACTTAGACCCTCACACTGCGGTGCTGATCTGCACTATTCATACCTACAAAGAAACTGCTGATGCCTTATGCACATAGCAGTATTTCGCTAAGACTTAACTCTAAATATTTGGGTTTGGAACCATAGTATGATGTATACTTGCACTATGTAAAAATTAATAATTGAGCACTTTATCAAAGATTGTATGCAATGTGCTGAGGACAGCTTGACCCATCCTATATTCAAAGTATCAACTCTCCCATTAGAGAAAACACTCTCCACACAGGAGAGAAAACACAGTGAAAGATCCCTAGCTATTCCTCACTATCTATGGAGGAGTTAACTAACTCCTTTTAGAATTTCAGTTTGAAGCCCTGCGCACACACGCGAGTCCATTGCCATTTTGCACGTAGAGTAGCTGCCAAATTTAGAAGTGCTCTAAGTTGCAGAACAAGAACATCTTCTTCCTATTTCTAAATTTCTGGCCTGGTTAACGTAGAAAGATTTCACATTCAAGTCATGCTGTATTCACACCCCAACCTGTAATCAAAAGTCTGAATGTTGAAAAAAGGCACAGAACAAAAATATGCTGCCATTGCCAAATGTTTAAACATAAAGAAGTGAAATAATAATAAAAAATGTTATTCAATATTATTCATTACTGCCTGGAGTAAGATTTCATGGCATGTTGTTATATTCTGAAGTAGTTACCAGTTCGTTACTGATATGGGTTGGTGAAACAGCACTCCAGCCTTGATTCACTCTGCTTATGTAACCGATCAGTGAGTGGAAACCTGCAAGTCCTCTATTCAGTTTGGTAAACATGGGCTTGTCTGTCACTTCACATTGTTCCTCTTCAAAGCGCGGTCGCCACCTTATCTGGCAGCAGCTTTCTCTGAGGGTGCTGCTCCTGTGAAGCAATCTTTCACCACGGAGGCTGGCATTTCCCTAGCACAAGAAGAAACATTTATCTTGCTGTTAATGGTTAATTAATTTTGAAAATGTATATTACAACACAATAATAATAAAGAAAAAAAAAAGAAAAGAAAAAGAAAGCCAGGCTGGACAATGGAGCAAAATGTCCCTTCCTCAACTTGACTCCTATTTAGTTCTTCCAATGTCATCCAAAACACAGATAACTTTTCTTTCATGAATTGTTCTCCTGAATGATTTATACATGTTGTGTTATCTGAGGCCCTTTCCAGATCCCCTTGTGGTTTCAGCCAGCCATCAGCTGCATAATTGTTAATTTTAACACTATAAAAGGTTCTGATGCCGAGGAGATAAAGCGTTGGAGGAAGAATTAATTGAAATGTATCTTCCAATCACACTGGCTCCCTACTTCCAGTTTCTCAAAAATTATACATTGGATCCGAGGTTAAAATAAATTTACATTTGCGCTACCCATAAAGCTTTTGGACTAGTAGAAAATAGATAAGTTAATTGTTTCTAAAGCCCATAAAGGGTTTACCCTGAGAATAATTCAGGGCGGACTACTGTTCATAGCCCACAGCACAGTGAGCAGCCACATAGAGGATTCTTCCCAAGCTACAGCAGACATAATTGGTCAGGAGATATGTGACAGGAGTCTTTTACAACAGCAGGTGATAGACTGACAGAGAAAGAACTCAAGCTCCACCAATATTTAATCTGGATATTAAACACTCTACGCTTCCTAGAGCTACTAATACTTTTTTTTCAAATGTTTACTCTCTGCCTGTATGCTTCAAGTGAAGTATTATGAAGTAAAGCTACCAGGTTTTGATTCTTTAATTTACATTTTTATTATAAGTATATAAATGCATACAGAACACACAAAATTAGTTTTAAAGGCTATTTGGAGGAACGCAGCTGAGGTAAATGAATTCAGAGATCATTGAATTCGTATTTAATTTATGGGTGGATGAATGCAAAAGGCCCTCCTAATTTAATTGACTGCCCCAAAATAGCCTCAGAAATATTTCTATTCAGCCTTTGTTTGAATGCTCTCACTCTCAACAAAACATCTTTAGCCACATTCTCCGTACAGCGGCTTTACTGCCTACGGTGTGGAGGGTTGGGCAGAGAAGAACCTCAGGAGGTTCAAAAAGGAGAAGTGGAGGGTCCTGCACCTAGGGAGGAATAAACCCAGGCAGCACCAGGACACATTACGGGTTGACCTGCTGGAAAGCAGCTCCAC
>NW_010577770.1:149570-162982 GCF_000705375.1 Tinamus guttatus
CTGGAGATCTTCCAAACCTGCCTGGATGCCACCCTGTGCCACGTGCTCTAGGTGTCCCTGCTGGAGCAGGGGGGTTGGACTAGATGATCTCTAGAGGTCCCTTCCAACCTCCACCATTCTGTGATTCTGTGATGCTGTGATTCTGTATGTGTGCATTGGGTGGAGGGGAAAGTTTGAGGAGGCAACAAAGTTTACCACTTACTTCTTCATTCTCAGTTCACATAAGATGGGAGGATATACCAGTGAGCTGAATTTTTATCTCTAATATCCTGAGTTCAGATCCTGCATAGTGGGGGAAAAAAAAAGTACACACACATGGAGGGCTCATCACAAAACTCAGCAGATGTTTGCCCACCCAATAAAGACACCACATTCTGCTGTAAGGAGATACAGGATAAAAACAACCACAAACTGAGATCAATGGGGACTGGTAGAAGCTGGGAAGGGAAACCTTGCACAGCACCAGTGCATACTGTGCCTAGATTTAGGCCATTTCATGAGCCCTATTTTCATGAATACGAAATTCAACAAATACAGTATAAGAAAAGAACAGTATTAGAATCTGCTTTGTGCTAAGATACATTATCACTTGAATAACATTTTATTGCTTAGTAAAGTACTCAATATTTTGCCTCACTATTAGGTCTCCTACGGAAAATAATAGCATGTTAGTTGTTTCAAGTCACATAACAAATGCAAGGATTATAGGTCTATAATTCTGGGACACAAAGACGCAGAGCCCAAAAGCAAACAAAGATGCCGACTGAGCTGAGAGCAGACTTAGATATTACACAGCATATTGTATTAAGAACATAAGAGTGTCATCAAAAGCTCTCCTCAGCAAAGCTGGGGCATGGGGCCAGAAATGGGCAAAGTTTAATCATTATGACTTGTAGAAAATAATTCTGATTTCTCAACAACCCATGTCTTTAATTGCATTTTCTGTATAAGCTGAATGTTGGTAGGTAGAACTGTAGGCAGAATTACAATGCACCAACAGAGCACCAATGATTTTCTAAGCCTAGGATATTAGGTATTTAATTTTGCTTTTAAAGCCATACAGTGGTGGGCACTTACGCACACAATAGAAAAAGAGATATGTCCCAATCAGTTTATAAGATAGTATGAAAAAATGCGTAATAGAGCAACCAGATATATAAATAGAATAATACAAAGAAGCCTAATCTACTGCAAAGCAATAATTCAATCCTTCTGCAACGTAAGTGCAAAGCTAAACTGACTTATGAATAGCATAAGAATTCATGTAGGCAGAACTATATAGTCTATGTCAAATCAAAAACCTTGAATTACTGTTTATCATTATGAATTCATTTTAAGAAAAAAAAGAATCTAATGACTATATCAAAAAGTAAGCATTATTACATCATAATTTTGTATTGAGTACATATGAGAAATGATAAGGTTTGTATTTCCTCTCTTCCCATCCTCCTTTTCTCCCCTCACCCCACTTATCTCTTTCTTTTTTTTCTCTGCATGTTTATACGTTCCTGTTGGAGGAGGGAAGAAATACATATTGAACAGGAGATGCAAATACCATCCTGGCTTACATCTTGTGGAATTCTACTGATTTCAGGTCAATATGAATGGAGAATGCATCTCTTATACCTTTTGACCTGAATGATTCATTGAACTTTTATTTTATTTTATTTTCCTTTGAAATTTCAGATGTAATCAGGTATCTCCAAAAAGACCTTTATTTGCAGTTAAATAAGAACATTTATTTACAAAGAATTTATGGAGTCCTGTTTCCCTGAACACATGAAGATTCAAGCATTCAGCTCAAAGACTTTATCTCTTAAGTTTTCTTCATGGCCACAGTCTTAGTATTCTGTTCAGGCTGTATCTGATTTTTCTACATTTATTCTTGCAGGGCCTGTCTTTCTCTCTTACACACACATTCGTGCACATCCTGCTCTACTAGAAACAATATTCAGCCAAAACCCTCTTCTACACCATTCAGCCTGTATGGTCCTTGTATGTGCTTCGGTTTTGAACAGTATCATATGCTTTTGTTTGGGGTGGAGGTCTCTATTATTTCATAGAGAAGCTTAACTGTTTCTTACAGCTGCCTTAAAAGAAGACGGTGGTTACACCCATAGCTTCAATGACATTTCACCCAACCCACAACACAAGGAGTGTAACTCAGGATAGAGTACAGTCTAGGACATGAAAGACAAATTAGTACAGCGAAAGATGTAGAACTAGTATTTTTACATAACTAACATAGTATATAACAATTAGTTTGCAGAACTAAACATTAATCAATATAAATGAAGACCATCATGAGCAAACTAATACCTGTGGAGTTTTGGAGATTACTGAAAAAAATGTTACTTGACTGTATTTGACTCTCTCTTGAGTAGCTGACCAAGTACTCTAGTTCAATCACTGGCCATTGCTCCATAGCTTGTGCAAGATAGATACAGACCATAAGATGATGCATCGAGGCACACCTAAAAGACCAGGGAAGGTGGCTGTAACTTCAAGCAAGAATAAATACATGTGTTTACTCTAAGTGGGGACACTCAAGAAAAGTGTTGTAAATGATCTGAGGCTTTAAAATTAATGCATATAAATTAGAATGTATTAAACCCACATGTGGATGTTCTCATTTAGTAGTGAAATGCTTTTATTCTCTTCTAGATTTTTATTCTCCTCTATATTTAAAGTTCAAGAATTAAGCAACAGTGAATTCAAGTTGTGTCACTTCTGAATAAGGGCATCTATGTACACGTTTAACAAACTTCAGCTTCATATCTTTACATTATCTTGATGTCCTGCATGAACACTTAAATTTTTTTTTCTAGTTTGTTGAAAGGTTGCAATCAGGATCAAAGTGATTTCTTCATGGACACAAATATGTATTATGGACAGGTTTATCTTGTTGAGGTGGAGACCATATTTTAATAGTCTGTCCTTGAAGGCTAATGGTTGCAGTTCAGTTTTGGGTGCTGCTGATAAAAGATTGTAATGCAGTTCATATATCTGTGCTCCTGAAATTTGTTGCCATTTGTATCAAGGCAAATGATCTTGGAGCACTATTTGTGGTTTCATGAATGTTAGAGACAATGAGATAAATTGTTGGCTAAGATAAACAAATGTGGTGCCAGGTTTTTCTCCACAGAAATTTGCCAACTCTGTGGGCATCTGGTCCAATGTTTGGACATGTAGACTATTAATGAAATAATCATTAAGGTAGATGAAGCTATAGTAGTTTCCTGTAACAGGTTTCAGTGTTGTGTAGAGGTGTGTTCTCTGTTGGGCTTATTTAGTTCTGGATAGGAGTATAGCAGAGTTAGGAGGAGCTGGAAGCTTGGACATCCCCATGCACAGGAGGATGTGGAAGAGTCTGAGGAGCTCATTGGAAGAAAGGAGGAAGCTGAGTATCATGAAATGGGATGTAATTACACCAGGAGCTTGGAGATCTGTTTGCTTGGAGGGTCTGAGGGATGATATTAGGCAAGCTTTACCCTGTCTCTCCCTTCAGTTGCTCCATATCTACTCTCCAAACCCACCAGCCACCAGAGACTGCTGCACTAGCACAACTGGAGCATGGGGTGAAGAGAAAGACAATGTCTTTGAAGCTCTTACCTGGGCCACCACTGCCCCTGCTGGATAGGTGTACTATTGCAGTGGAAACCTTTCTCCCTGCCAACCTGTTGAGTGAGGAAAAACTTCAGTTCGGGCTGGAATAGACATAGGAGTGACAAACAGATTTGCCTTTTTCCATTTCCAGAGGTAAAACACAAGTTTCAGGCTCCATTCATGTATTGGTCATGCTCCAGGCTAGATCCCATTGCCTGAGGAAGCCTGTTATAGGTTGTTCTGTAATGGCCTGACACATTGCTACACATTAGTGATATCATCACATTATCACATTACTGATAAACCCTCTTCAAACATCTTTTTTTTCCAATGCTTCACTGTCATAAGTAAACACAATATACAAACAAGCTTCCAGTAGAGAAAGACCTATGCCAAATCCAACTATTTGTGAAATACTAAGTGTTGGCTGCTTAGCAAAAGGAAAAAAAAAAAAAAAAAAAGGAAAAAGGGTTCATTCCTCCCACCAGACCTTCTGCGAAATCAGGATCAGCAGAGCTGCTGAGGATGATGAGCATTTTTGTGGACTGCTGGTGGTGATGCTTCTGTCTCAAAGGAGATTTTAGCTTTATGATGACTTTGAGTCCATCCCAGATTTATGTGAAGAACTGCCTCTAATCGGGTAATCTGGCTGCCCAGAGAGCTTCTGCAGTCTCCTTCTTTGGAGATCTTCCAAACCAGCCTGGATGCCATGTGCTCTAGATGTCCCTGCTAGAGTGGGGCTGGGAGCGGGAGTTGGACTAGATGGTCCATAGAGGTCCCTTCCAACCTTAATCATTCTGGGATTCTGTGTAAGTGTGATGCCTTCTTTGCTTGTATTTTAGTAGCTCTCACGCAGGACAAGGTTTCATGAGCAGCTAACACTGCTCTCAGACTACACAGCTGCTGGAAGGGAAGGCCCCACCTTTCTCCTTGCCTCCGTCTTTCCCCTGCCTCTTTTAAGCTAGCATTAGCACTCAGGTGGGTGTTTGTGTGTTTACTGAAAACCAGTTTGTTGTTGTTATGTTCTACCAGAAACCTCATTGATGCAGAGTGTGCATGTCCACTTAAATAAGGGGCTTGCACCTGTTGAGTGCTTGTACGTTCAGATCAGGACCAGATTCAGTTCTAGGCTTTAATAGGGAGTACTTATTTTAAAAGGTGTGTTAAAGGGAATTGTTCCTGGTTAACTCTGGGACAGCCTCCCTCTTTGTATCGAAGAGCTCTGATAAGATACAGTCTAAAAATACACTGGGTAGGTTGGAGGCAGGTATATTCACTGAGGCATCCTCACTGATATTGCTTTGATATTCACTTTGATATGTACTTCCCCTCCTACCTGCTAGAATCAAGATTTGTTGATCCTTGCATAACACTGCAAGGCTTGTTTTTGCGGGCTTCTTCTGGATGAAAAGCATGAATGAATAAAAGAGCAGTGGAAAAGTCCAATGTAGGGGGAAGGAGGGAGAGATCAGATGGAGAAAGTGAGAGAAATCCAGCTCTAATGTTTTATCCAATTTGTAAAGTTTGTTCAGTCAGCTGTAGGCTAGGTCTGGCAGGCTATTTGAATTAAGCTAGTTTAAATAAATAAATAAATCATCATTAAAGAACAACAATCACCTGAGCCCTGAGTACTAATATAAGAATAAGTTTGTTATCTACGCAGAACTATCTGGTCAGGTTGTTTGTGTCAGCTGAATAGAATGCCTGGCAAGTTCACACCCAGCTATTTACATCTGCATGTTAGGATTCAGCAGCATGCAAACTACAGGGAAATCATACTTTAGTTAGCTGTGCTTAGTGTCCTCTCCCAAGAAATAGGCAAAGAAAATGCAGAGAGAAGCAAAACGTTCTTCTGTGTTTTAGCTGTAGAGCCCTCACAGATAAACTACTCACCACATTGATTTCTGATGTTGTTCTAGGAAAAGTGCATGCATGCAAATACGCAAAGAATAAAGTTTCAGTGCATTTCGTATTGTTAGATTCCCCATATCCCTAATTTCCCATCGTGTTCAGTCCTGTGAAGATAGTTACAGTAATGATCTTTTATTAACTTGGCGGGAGTAACAGCCATGACTCTCAATAATGACATTAGTGTTTAGGTATTTGTATGTCTAAGCACTTACATAAGTAATCATATCACAATGTCAACTTATTGTACTTATTATTTTGCAAATGTTACAACCGCCACCTCCTGTTAAACACAAAAAAAGAAAAAGGAAAGAAGAAAAAAGAAAACGTCAGAGTGCCTGAAGGAATCCTGCTGGTTTTAATTTATTGTTTTGTCTTAAACTCTATATGCTGGAAGCCAAAATAAACTAATTTCATCTACACTTTGAGGTAAAACTCTCATGTAAAACTCATCTCTGCCTCTAAAAGAAATCAAAACATCTATAAACATATTAGTGTCTGAAGGGACTAGAACATATGGGAGACAAAGAGGAAGGGGTAGATTCTTCTGAAGGAAAAGGATTATGTTCTTTCAGTCTTTCCAGCAACAGTCGGAACTGAAAGTTCAACAGACCGTTTATCTTTAAGATAACCAGTCATGCCATTAAACAGGGAGTGAGAGATAAGCAAAGAATAGGTGACTGGCAACTAAGTGCTTTAATGAACTACCTTTTACCTAAGAAGACCTGAGCTCAAGAGTGAAGTCACAAAAGAGTTGGTTTAACCATTTTAATTTACTGCCTGCATCTGACGAACCCAGGAGGCCACTTAGGAGAGTCCATGTATTTCAATGGACATTAAAGGAGATCCTTAAAGAATAAACCATACTTTCTGTACTTTTTAAGTCTAAGATCACTGTTTGCTGTTATATTGTTATTATTATCAGACTATCAGGCTATTTTACTACACTGGTAAGTCTGAGCATACAGCTTTTGCTCTCCCACCTGTGTTCTCATGCTACATGCATAAAAACTGGGGAAGAAAAAACACTACTGCAGACTGTCCCTACAAAAGTGCAAATGTGGATCATATGGGAAGCATGAAGGCACTTTTCATTCTACCTTTCTGTGTAATGACCAGGCGAGCAAAAGGGCACCAGTTTCATATTTCTGTAATTCAACAGAAGCATTTTAATTTACTTCGGTAGGCTGGGATGGTACCCTGTGTTCATGTTTCCATGATCCGTGTTTTTCAAAAAGTGTGCCTGCCTGGAAGAATGGGAGTTCTACTTCTGTTTTCAACAAGAGCAGGATTTTAGCTCCTCTGAGTGACAGCACGTGCTGCTGTCTTGGTCAGAGCTACTGCTGTTGCATTATTGTACAACTGCATTAGCACATGGAATAGATACATTTGCAGCATTTTGAGGGTAGTTGGATTATGTCAATACATACAGAAAATTGAACATTAATTCCAGGTTTTCTAGTATTTAACAACTTTAATTGTTAATCTTCTTTTCAAAATATAAAGGCACCTAAGTTGTACCAAAAAAGGTAAAAAGATGTTCTGGGCAGGAAGAAGGCAAAGGCAGCATCCCTTGTGTTTAAAATGTGCATCTTGTCCTTCTGCATAGGGCAAAAAAACACATTGCAGCCCTGAGAACTCCACTGAAGGCCATGGCTAAACCATCCAGAAGTTTAACGTTAGCATTGTCTCTTGCTGCTCTGTCACACCAAGGTTATCCGCATAGGTGCAAGTCCCTGAGAGCTAAACCAGACTGTAAATTCATAATTTACTTCATCTACACCAGTATAATTGCCTAACACCCCCTTATTCTTGACTTAGTGTGCATGTGAGGTGCCTTGTACTTTCCTTCCTCCAGAACATAATTTCCAGTTATGTTCCTTGCTTTACCCTGTGTTTACCGTAGCGGAAGCACTCAGAGGCACACGGAGGAGCTACATGGGAGTGTTTCATTCTTGCTTACTTCTTGGGAATGTATTCAGGTGCTCCAAGCCCAGCAGGACTCGGCTCTATTTGCAAATTGGAGCAAAGGCGCAGATAAATCTAAACAAAAGTAAACTGAACTTTATATAGTCTTTGTTATAACCATTGTTCGACAATCCTCCTCGGAAAACAGTTGAAGCATTAAAAAACTGGAGGGGGTGAACAAGAAACAATAAAACAATCTGTTTCTATCATAATGCATAAATGTGCTTTAGGCCTATTCCATTCAAAGTATACGGATATTTTCAAGGAAGTCCGGGCATAAAATCCCACTGAAAAAAGCCTTGAGGGAATTAAAATCAATGGGAATTAGGCACCCTCATACTTTAAAAAATATGTGGGCTTTTAAAATATTCAAGTCTGAATTTTTTACTTCTGTGCAAGTATGTGTTTTTGCCATGGCCTTCTTCACCTTCTATAAATGACATCTGATAAAATGTAAAAAGGATGATAGAGAACCCAGAAGGTATCTCCAAGAACACTGCAAAAAAATAATTTCAGATTTCAAGATCCACTTGCCTGATATATGTTTGCTCACTTATTCTTTTTATGGCACCAGTAACAGAAGTCAGATTTTTAATGCCAAACTCTAATGAAAAATGCCTTTACCTTCTACCTCACTGCTAATAAGCATCCTCATATGAGAGAATATTATGGAGTAAAATATCTGTAAAAGGCTACAACCTTTCAGATGAATGTGCAAAGGGCCAAATTCATCACTGATTTATTGCTACGCTTTGGGCATCAAGCTCCACATCCCCCAGTGGCAACCAAAGCAGGACTTCCAGCTGCTACATCAGGAGGACACGATAGAGGATAGGAGAATTTCAGCTGACGACGCAGGGTTACGGCAGCCTGTTGTCACATACGCAGGTACAAGTAAGCTCCAGAGACATCAGCCGTGACCTGGCAGGACATCTGGGCTCTGAAGAACAACAGGAATCACATGGAGAAGTCCAAAGTTAAACTTAAATTTGATCCTTCCCTTATCGTGTGTTCACACAAAGCAGGGTAGAGCAAACGTCTCTGCTAAGGCCTTGTCATTCTTGCAAAATTAGTCTAACTTGTTCTTAAAATCCAGGAGTGCTCTTATAGCTTCCCCAGGCAAGGAGAGGCTCTAAGACTTACCCGTCCTCAGTATTTGCAGTTTTATTTGAGCATTTGGCTTAAATTAACAGCTTAAGCACTTTTTCTCTTGTCTATCCCCATGGACATATGGGACAATTTAATCCCTCCCTCTTTGCACTTCTTTTACACTCTTAAAGACCTTTTCTTTTGGTCCTCTAAGTCTTTTCCTCTGCAGGTTAAGTAATAACAATGCTTTCAAGCTTGCCTTGTAAATGCCGTTCTTCAGAGCTCTGATCATTCTTGCTGCCTTCTGTTCAAAGACTCCACATCTTTCTTGGATCCAGTACTGGACAGAAACTCTCCAGCACAAGCCTTACCAGTGCAGAAGGGTCTTTCTTTTTTCAGCATTCTGTAGATTAACAATAATAATGTTTTCTTATTACGAAATGATTGCACATTCTTGTCAAGCTCTCAAAGGGACAAGTTCATCAAAATAATAGGTACCAACAAAAAAGAGATAAAGTTCTAGTTCCAGATATGAAAAATGATATAACAATCATTACCAAAACCATTCTAACTGCTACACTTTTGTAGCAGGGTACAGTTTGAACCAATGTTTATCACAGTAAGAGTTAACTCTTGAACTGACATGAGAAAACAACAATAGTTTCAGTGCTGAGTCTATGCAGAAGTCATTATATACCCTACTGTAGACAATGAAGCTTTTGGTGAGGATAATCCAAGACGGAACAGAACCCCCAAATCCAAGCAGCCATGAACTTGCTGGTCCCTGGACTACTTGGGTCAAAGGGTACTCAAGAACCATGAGGAAATGGATGTGCTCCTTTCACAGCAGAAGATTCATGTGGAGACAGCGGTGTCCTGGCGCTTGCCTACAGGTAGAAATGCTCTTTCTGAAGCGCCTGAGACGTGTGGATACAAAAATGGTAGCTGTTTGAGCCAGGAACATCAACCATTTTAAGCTAACATGAACTGATTCCTGTAGGTTGAGCCAGCTTCTTCTCAGCCTACACTCTCATGAGCTGCTAAGGAGCATCTTCCAGTTCAGTTCTATCTGAAATTATTCCTCAGTGGAAACCACAGCCTAGCAAAGTGAAGAAATTTGCTTGACATTGCAAGTGGTAGGACAAGGGGTAATGGGTGTGATTTAAAACACAGGAAGTTCCAGCTTCATGTGAGGAAGAGCTTCTTTCCTGTGAGGGTGACAGAGCCCTGGAAGAGGCTGCCCAGAGAGGCTGTGGAGTCTCCTTCTCTGGAGATCTTCCAAACCTGCCTGGATGCCACCCTGTGCCATGTGCTGGAGCAGGGGGTTGGACTAGATGGTCTCTAGAGGTCCCTTCCAACTCCAACCATTCTGGGATTTTGTGATCTGAACTAAAACATGAGCATAGCTGCATTTTCATCTGGTCATTAGGTGGATCAAGGCCACTACATTCAAACTTTCTGGAGTGATTTCATATCAAAAAATAGATATTTTGAATACTTCTAACTGAACAGAACCCAGAAATTGCCCACACAGATAAACAAGGCACTGTCCATAAAGAAGAGAAGGCCCTACTTTCTCAGCCTCACATTGCTTCCATCTATTATGGGTTTTCATTATGGGTACTTCATTACTTCATTACTTCATTACTTAATTTCTTTGTAGTCATTTAAAAAAGTTATTCAAATCAAATAGCTAGGCTTAGCTATTCACCAAGGGGAAAGGCTGAACTATTTAACTCAGTTCTTCATTTCAGCTACCTGTGTGCACTTATAAATCAATCCTGAATTGTTTGCCAAAGGTTTCCAAAAGACGGTCTCATACGATGAAATTGAAGACCTTGTCTTTGAAATGGTATGGATAATACTCGGGACCTCTCTGGCACCCATAACTAACAAAACAGCCTTCTGTGGTTTATAGTTATGAGTCACTCGAGTAAAACTAAACTGGTCATTGAAATGTATTTATTCCAGGAAAACCTCTCTACACCTGTTGGGCAGCCCTACAAACAGAAACAAGTTGGTCACTGTCAGTTTAAAATTTAAATTGAATTGAAATTTTGACCTTTTCAGAGATTTCTTTCCATCTGAAAACATCTCCTGGTTAAAAAGCTTTACAATCTATTTCACGAACGTAAGACCTAATTTGCCAGTCCATGGCGAAGCTCCTTCCATGGAAATTCTTCTACCCGCCAGAGTGGAGGGCACCCAGTCCTCACCTTGTGGCTGTCCGCTGGGCAACAAGATGGGTGAATTATAGGTGAGAAGGTAAGCAAGCAAGGGCAGGACCCTGCAGCCTTGAAGATGGGGACATCAGTTAAGGATTCCTAACCACTCTCTAGCAACATCTTATTTTTAAGAGCTTTTGCCCATAAAGCAATAAGAAGTCTATAAGGGTAAGAGGCCAGAAAACAAAATTCTTAATTTCTAATCAGTAAACTAAAGGATCACGCTGCAGAGTCTGTGTAAGATAGATGGTGATGTTAAGGTCTAGTTCTTTTAAAAAGTAATCATAAACAGTTCTTGGTTCTTTTGGAGAAAACCGTTGACAACTACTGAAATGGGAAAACTTGGACTCAGGGCATCCATGCGAGCTCTGATTTCAGCACTCGGGAGAGTGGAAGTTCAGACACCCTCTTTTGTGTTTTGTGACAAGGTTTTGGTTAGGAATTTCTTGTGCTGGAGAAATATTTATCCACCCTTCTGGACCATCCAGGTCTGCCCTGGAATTTCGCACTGAGCTGAATTCTTGCCTTTGCATCCCAAGGTGGAGAGGAGTCATCTGGAAGTAAGGAACAAGCTCAGAACCACTCTAATCCTTTTTTTTTTTTTCTTTTTTTTGACATGAGACTTTTCTTTTTTTTTTAGTGAGTGAAAGTGGCAGTGACCCCATCACTGCCACCAATCGCTATATGAGATCTAGGTCTGGTGCTCCAGCAAGAGAAAAACAACACATTTGAAAACCAACACATTAAACCACACACACACACGCGGGGCAGGGGGGCGGGGGGCAGAGTGTAGCCTTACCGAAATTATTGCATTTAATTTCTTGAAAAGTTATAGGACCTCTCCAAGCTTCCAAAACTAGTAAAAACTTTGTTAATTCTTCTTTTAACTTAAAATAGCAATCCCCATAAACCAATGGTTTTATAATAAAAAGTTTATTCTCCAGCTGAGCGTTTGTATGCCAAGTTCCATCCAGAATCACACTTTGACGGCCAAATTAGAAACTGTAAACTTAGAAACCAGTGTTTTATGATAGAATCCTTGCCAGCCACTTCACTGGGGCTTGGGATACCAGCTGCTCTAATAATAAGTGGACCTTATTGAAAAATAGTAATACCGAGCACTTGGAAGCAGTCTTTTACAAGCAAATTGAGTGTCCTGTGCGTAATGAGGAGGTCCCGGGCTGAAATGTCCTCCCGCGGGTGGCTGCAGGTGACCTGGTGGCTCCGCCAGTCCTGCGCGTGTCGCTCGCGGAGGGAAGTCTCCCGCAGCCCGGGGGGCCCGGCCGCTTTTGCCGGGGGAAGGGATGTGCGAGCGGTGCCGACGGCCGCGGCGGCGGCTCCGGCGGCAGAGCCCGCCCTGCAGCGCCGGGGCCGTGAGGACGGGATGGCTCCCGCGCCGAGCGCGGCTCCTCGCTTACGTTCTCATCTCTCCGGGCTGACACCTTCTTACTAAATTCAAATAAGAATGAGGAGGAAGGGAGCTCACTTCCTCGAAACTCGCTCTAAGCCCGGCTCTAACGGCGCCGGCAGCGTCTGTGGCTGCGCGTGACTGCGCGAGGAGATGCGTTTTCTTTGCACACACGAACTGGGCACTATTTGGAGAGGATTCACTTGCTCAAAGCCCGTGCAAGCAGCCCCTGCAAAAGCCCTGCAAACCGACGTGCAGGGAGCGAGCGGGTACTGCAAACCCCCGGAGAAGCACTTGGGTTTTTCGAAGCACATGGGTTTCTCCCAGCGGAGCAGAGCGCGGCTTTCGGGCTCTCCCGCCCTCACAAATATGTTGCGATACGATACATCTGCTCCTTATTTATTTTCCCAGCAATGGAAGGGACGATTGCGCCCTTGAATTTGTAGGCGTCCAAACTAGCGAGTTAGGGGCAAGCCCGGCGCTGCTCTCCCCAACATCCGCGCAAAGCGCCCGAACTCCAGTAAATCCCGCGCTCCCTGCGCTGAGGCTTCTCGGCTGCTCCTCGGGAGCCACCGGGAAGAGCTGGCCCCGCTGCCCACGTCTTCCTCCAACAGGTTGCCGCGGGCTCACGAGTTCGTGGCCACTGCACTGTGTGAGGTGGAGCGAGAAGCGCTGTGGAAATACAGGGTTTCATTCGTAACTAGAAAAAAAAACACGCCTAAGCCTGAACAGAGCCGTGTGTAAGTTCAGTCTGTGAAAGAAAGCGCACACTAATGATTTATGACCAATAAATTTCTATTGACGTTTTTCACTTTTTTTTCCAGCACTAAGTGTAATCAGAAACATGCCTAGATGAAGTCATGAGTTTGCAAATGGCGACTCTTTTCCTTTTTTCCACCCTTTTTATTTTTACCCCAAGGCAGCAGTCCCTGAGTCGAGGCGTCTCTTCTGCTGGAAGTTACGCGGGCGCTTTGGACACCGGTCCCCGTGCGCCTGCAGCGCAGAGGGTCAATGTTCACGCGAGGAGCCCCGCGGGACCCCGCGCGCTCCGCACCGCTCATACCGGTGCCGCCCGCGGGCTCCTATAAAGGGCGCTGCCGGGCGCCCACGCGGGACGAGCTCCGGCCCTTGGCACATGGGGCAACGCGGCACACGGGGCTGGGTGCCAAATCGCCTCCCTCGCCAAACGGGAGGGGTTTATGCAGCGG
>NW_010577771.1:0-24046 GCF_000705375.1 Tinamus guttatus
CACTTTCTTAGCTGGCAAGAATGGTTCCCTGCCCGGGGAATTGGCCCTGCTCCATCCGCGCAACACTCTTGGCTTGAGCAGGCCGCTCACATGCTCAAGGAAGCTGTCACATCCCAGGGAAATCCCACCAAAGCAGCAGCATTTTGCAGTCCTTGCCTATTGCTTGCCCTCATGGCTGTATTGTACCCCTTTTTCCTTACAGCCGTGAGTCTCTTCACTGTCCCTGTTACACACCTAGGTTTGTAGGGGACCAGCCCAGGAGCGCAGCGCAAGGCAGGTGAGCACATGGGATGTGCATGGTGGCGTGTAGGTAGCATATCCATGAGTGTATAAAGCCCATGTACATGTAAGAGCATGTGTGCTTCACGTGGAGGATGTCAGGGCTGTGTGTGTATGTACAAGGGCATGAGGTGTCTGAGGATATCTGTGTCTCTGGGGTGTGGAAATTTGATGGTTTTCCCTCAAACCATTTCACATCGTCACGTTCCACATAGGGTGAACAGGCTCTGTGTCTGTGCCCAGTGAATCATGTATAAAGAGACAGAAAGGGTGAAAAAAGCAGGGGTTTTTTCCTCCAAATTGTTTATTCTCCAGAATCCTGATTTTACACATGAAGAACCAAGTTCCACCATCGTCAAGTGCTAAGAAACTGAGCCACCCTTGCATAAATAACACCACTATCCACAGGAGAAAACACTGCCTATACAATATGATAATTTCTTAAATAATTTTAAATAATCTAACAGTAGCGGTGCATTGGCCCTCCCAGGCCGCAGGCGGGGTCATCAGGGTGGTCGTGGGTCACGGTACAGGCTGGCCTGTGCCAGCAGAGGGCACGTGGCAGTACCCAGGCCATGGGCTCCTTCCTGTAGTCACCTTGGAGCTGCATACAGATGACATGGGCTCACACTGCCCCTTCCACCTCGTCATCCTGCCCTATCGTAGGAGCTTGGGATAACGTGACTCATTCATGACAGCAGCTACGGTTGTGATCTTGCTCTTCTCAGTTCTGCTTCGAGTTTCGCAGATAACTTTGAACCCAGGAGTCACTGGGGTTGGCACAGACTGCAAGGCCTTTCTTGGTGACAAACCTGTGGAGCATGAATGAGAGGTGTTGGATTTCTCCTTAGACCTGGATCCTAAGAAAGCCAGTTGCTCCAGAGCATAGCAGGAGCTTTTCCCCTGTTGCCTGAGTTGATGCTAAAACCAGGACCTGGCTGAGATTTCCTCTCTCCCCACAGTGCCTTCTCAAATCTCTGTACACTCCAGGGAGCCCCAGCACAAGCATCCTAGGAAATCCCTGCACAAGCATCCCTGGGAGTCCCTGTGCAATCTCTCTTCCCTAGAGTTGCCTAATGCCCTGCTTGCAGATGAGATGTCATTTAATCCGTTCCTATAGACCCCCTCAACCACGGCAATGCTGCAAAGCGCAGGGCACCACAGCCAGCCGTTCCTACAAGCATACCCAAAGCAGCTGTCCCCACACCAGCACCTTCTGTCTGCCCCGGGACTCGGAGTTGGTACTCACACAACGGCGGGCAGGGAGCAATTGCTGCTGGTGCTGTAATGACGTGAGATGAGTTTCCTCGGGAGCTTGCGAGACGTGTAAGAGTAGCAGCAGTTTGGGAGGTCAGGTCCATCTGGAAGTGCCAGGGAGAAGCAATGTGAGTGCATGCTGAGCTCCGGGCCAGAAGCAATGCTGGCAGAGAATGGAGTGAGGAATTACTGAATAACTAGGGCCGAAAGGGATGTTGCAGGTCATCTGATCCAATGCCAGCAGCAGCAAGCAAATACTGGGAGAGAGTCCCTTTTGCTCATGGCTCAGACCTTCATTTCCTATCTCCCCCAGCCCCAAGACAGGAGACTAAAGTCCCTAAAACTCAATCAGGAATAAGCATAAAGGCTCTGAGCTCCGGACAGCTGGACAGGTGAATAGATTATGGATGGACGGATGGGCAGATGGAGGAATGGATGGATGGGTGGATGGATGATTTTCTTAGAAGAAGCGTTTTAAGTGTAGCTGATCTCAATGCAGAGTGAAGAATGCAAAAAAGGCGGAAGCATTGCCAGGTAAGTGACAGAGAAGCTCTGTATAGAAAAAGTAAAGAGGGCTCAAATCAGTTCTTCCTTCATAAATGCAAGAGGCAGGACTCACCTGGGGCAGCGAAGGTCTGAGAGCAAGAGGCAGCAATGAGAAGAGCAATAAAAACAGCCACAGAGACCTTCATCTTCCTCTCAGTCCAGGACAATCACAGTAAGATGAGTAGCTCCAGCAGACACAGCTTGCACTGCAGTATGTGAGTATCTGGATTCAGCTTTTCCCTTTTTATTAGGGAGTCCTGGAATCAGCAGGGAGAAGCCCAGGCGGAAATTCCAAAATGATGTCAGAAACTGTCACATAAGTGAAACAGCAAGAAGAAAAAAAAAAAAAGAAGAAGCAAAAAAAAAGGGATATGGTTTATATTTGAGCCAAGTATGTGGATTCAGCCAAGTCTGACTCAGCAGCTTAGTTTGATTTTATCAAATGAAAAGGAAACCAAACTGGGCTAAGTGACATGGCCACATAAAAGAACTCTTCAGCTAGACTACCCAAGGGATTTTCCCTGAGAGTTTGTATATAGAAGCAAAACATTTGCTTATGATAATGATGCAATCCTGGAAAACAGAAAGGGAAAAAAGAAAGGGAAAAAGAAAAGAGGGAAAAAAAAAAAGGACAAGCAGGCTGTGCTCTCGTGCTGTTGTGCCCTGGGTGGTTATCGGAGGTCTGCTAAACTTCAGCACATGGAGCTGAGCAGTGGCTGGGCTGTGGGCTCTGTGCTGTTTCAAGCACTAGACCTCTGCCAGTCCCACTATGTCTGGCTCAACCCAGAATCAAGGAGCTGCTGAAGCTGGAAGGCACCATTGGAGACTGTCTATTCCAAACCCCTATTTCTATTGACTTCTCAGATAAAGCAGGTTTCCCAAGACCATGTCCTGTTTTTGAATAAGAACTCCACAATGTCTCTGGTCAACTGATTCCAGTATTTGATCCACCTTACTATAAAGAAGCTTTTTCTTATGCTTAAACAGGATTTCCTGTATTTTAATTTGTCTCCCTTGCCTGTTGTCCGGGCCCTGACTATCACTAAGTGCTTGGCCACATCCTCTTTATACCCTTCCTTCAGATGTTTATATACATTGATACAAACCCCCTTGAGTCCTCCCCAGGCTAAAGAGTCCCAGTTCCCCCAGTCTCTCCTCATATGAGAGATACTCCAGTGCCTTCATCATCTCTATGACCCTTTGCTGGACTTACTCCAGTAAATTCCAGTTGGTCTTGTGCTGAGGACTCTCCAGAAGCAGCCTCACCAAGGCTGAGTAGAAGGGAAGGATCATCTCCCTCGACCTGCTGGCAATGCTCTGCCTAACGCAGCCCAGGATGTTGCGGGTGCCTCTGCCACGAGGGTGCATTGCTGGCCCATGTTCAACTTGCCATCCACCAGGACCCCATGGGTCCTTTCCTGCAAAGCTGCTTTTGGGATGATTAGTCCTCAGCTTGTGATGATGCAAGGGACCATTCCTCCCCAGGTGCAGGATTTTGCATTTCTCTTTATCGTACTTCATGAGTTTTCTCTCAAGTCGTTTCTCCAGCCTCCGGAGGTCCCTCTGAAGAGCAGCACAGCCATCTACTGTATCGGTCACTCCTCCCAAATTTGTATCATCATTAAACTTGCTGAACGTGCACTCTGTCCCATCACAGAGGTCATTGATGAAGAGACTAAAAGGTATTGGCTCCAGTATTGACTCCTGAAGTACACCACTAACAACTGGCCTGCAGCTGAACCTCCTGACACTGAGGGGATATAACCCATAACTGAGGGTTATCTTCATGGTGCTGGTGGAGCTTCTGCTGTCACAGATCTCGGTCCCTTCAGGAGAACAAGGGATTCACTGGAAGAGACAGTGTACCGCACCTGAAATATTTTGCAGATCTGAACCTTTCCTTCTAAAAGTTTCCTTGAGCACAGAATGGATTTTCTGGCTAAAAGGTGAGAAATGAGTGGTAGAGGACCTGCCTGGCACAGGACAGTTTCACGTCTCAGGTCTCCAGCACTGGAGCAGTGAAGGAGCAATGCCGCAGCTCAGGGTAGACCTGCCATGACCTTGGCCCTGGCAGTGGGGCAGGGCAGCAGCTCTGCAGGAAAGCCAGGTAATTCAGAGATTCCTAATGGAAGGACCATGATCAAGGGCACCTGAGGGTACAGTTAGGGTACAGGATTAGGTGCTCCTGCTCTGCTGCAGAGAGGAGGCTCAGGCCTGTGGGTGGGCTCCTGGGCCATGGTGAGGCTTTCTGGGCAGTGTCTTATGGGCAGGGAAGGTGCTCCCCTTCAGCAGATTCACAGCACTGGCACCTTCCTTTTTCCATCTTTATAGGTTTCCACATCATCAAGAACCCACATTTTCACCACCAGTGTTACAAATCCCCTGCTTAGCTTCCCTGGGGCCTGAATCAGCTCCTCTCATACGCACTCTGCTCAGAAAGAACATATGGGGGCCTGACACAGGTAATAATCTGCTCCACTGCACACTTACACCTGCAGGGAGGAGGGCTTGGATCCCTTTTGCTCTCCTTCTTCCCACCCTGCTTAGCTTCCTTGGGGCCTGAATCAGCTCCTCTCATATGCACTCTGCTCAGAAAGAACATCTGGGGGCCCTGACATAGGTAATAATCTGCTCCACTGCACACTTACACCTGCAGGGAGGAGGGCTTGGATCCCTTTTGCTCTCCTTCTTCCCTGCATGCTCCAATCCTGCGCTAAAATTTAGGGGGCCGGTGCCACAGGCTACGGCAGGCACCGTCACTGCAGGTGCAAGCTCACCACACCATGGGGCAGGTGCAAGCCTAGCACGGCTAAGAGTGTGTTTTGGTCAGGGCTAAAGGCAGAGTCACAGCAGTAGCTGTAAGGCCTCACACAGATGTCAAAGAAGGTTTGAGTTGGATTTTGACAAATTCACGGCACACCCTGGCAAGGTCCTGCTTTCCCTAAGTAAGTCTGAGCAGCTCCAGGAAGGGGTATGTCACAGAATAAGAAGTAGTTCCAGCTTTCATGTGAAATGCTGTAGAAAAAGCCAAACCATGGCATTTTTTTTTACGGAAATAAGTTATATAAAAAACATAACTGTGAGCTTTCTGTTCCCTTAACTTTCAACTCACATATTAATATGTACATGGGGAAATGACAAATAAAGACTGCGGCTTTGCACTCATTTTACATGGCCAACAGGGAGATGTTGTGGCTGCAGAAAAACAGCATTGTGGCTAGCAAAAACCAGAGATAGCTTTGCTCATGGGAACTTTGTAACTTCTGCTCTCCAGGCTGGTGTCTGCAATGAACAAGCCACAGGGTGGGTAGTTTGCGTGTTCCAGTCCCACTTGCGGTCTGGAGCAGCTGCGAGTGTTGGGTAGGAGTGATGGAAAAATGACCCAAATAATTCATCCCTGGAAACCCTTGAAATATCCAGCTGAAGGAAAAAAATAGTCACTTACTAATAGAGCTGTTGCCGCTGATGTCACTTGCTCGTGCCAGCAGCACAAGGCAATTAGCACTTCCAAAAACCCCAGCCTTTCCTCAAGGTGTCCTATGAACCTCCCTGAGGAGGCAAAGCCATGCCTGTGCAGCACTGAGCCCCTCTCTGAGGACACTGCCTTGGATTCAGCAGCTGTAAGTGCCAGGGGACCTACATGCTTTACCAGGCTGGTCCACGAGCTGCCCTCAGTGCTTAGAGCATCCGCTCTGTGGTGGTTTCTGTTTGCAAGCTCCGTACACTGTCTGCTAATCCCTAGAGCCCTCTGCTGTCAGAAAGCTTCTGCAGTTTAAGCAGCTGTAAACCAATCTCTCCAAAGCTTTCCTTGTTATTCCTGGAAGAGAGCTGCCTTTTATCACTTTAACATCACCCAGACTGAGGCTCGAGATTTGTTGGAGTACGGAGGAGGGGTAAAAAAGAAGACTTAAATTATTCAAAGAGGAAGATTGCATAGAAGGATGTTACAGCAGCACTGAGTCTTCTTCTAGGAAAGGTGGCGTCAAGGATTAGCACAGGGGTTACTGAGCTTTTGGACTTCTTCAAGTATGTCAAAAAAAAACCCCAATTCTGTGACAGTAGGTTACAAAATACATTCCTCGAGGGGACAGCAATGCAGAGTAGTTTGCTCAGGGAGGGGGGATGGAGGGGTTGCAGATTGTTTTTCCCGCAGGCGGTGGTGATGCCTGATGGCTTGTCTGCTCCCCTGGGGGATACCACTCACTCCATGGAGTAGCATCAGAAGGACCTTTGAGCATGTGTAGGGATACTGTCCCATGCCTGTCACTCCAGGGGATGTGAGTTTGCTCCCAGGTGGGAAGCAGCTGCTTCAGAGTGGCTTCTTTGGGAGATGCTTCTGTTTTTCCTGCAGCAGAAGCAGAGCGCCCCAGGGCTCATTGCCATTCTCCTTACGTTCCCGCGTTGCAAGGACAATCCCTGATGAAGCCCAGCTGCTCTCAGGTCCCACTGCCAAACCCTCCCCGCCAGACCTGTGACCCCTGGGCCTGGGCAAAGGAGGGTCCCTGTGGGACAGGATTGATGCTGAACAGAGGGATGCGAGAGACTGCAGGAGGCGGCTGCGAGTTACAGCAGCTGCCGAGCGGGTGACGGAGCTCCCGGAGCCTTTCCCTCTCCCCATGCCGGTGCCAGGCAGAGCCACGGGGGTGGCAGCGCCTCGCTGCAGACAATGGCCCTTTTGAAGGTCCCTGGCACATCTGGGAGCGCAGAGTCCTCAGCCCTGGGCCCAGCATGGAGCAGGATGCAGCCCGCGCTTCAGAAAGACACAGAGCTGAGCACCCTGACCTACAAAGAGCCTCTGCACATGGGAAGTGGTTTACAGCTGTGCATTTAGCTGCCCAAAATAAAACTTGTCACTAGTAAACATCTGAGCTCTGTGTGCTGCCTCTTCTTTTTCCATAACCAGCTCTGCATCCCTTCCAACTAGCGTCAAGTTCACACCTTGCCACGGAGCAGGGCTCATACCTTCCACAGGCGTTTCCTACACATGCCGGCCTCGGGGGGACTGGCATGGCCAGAGACACTCCTGCAGGGAGCAGGGCCCAGCCAGGGCTGATTGACACAGGAGCTTCAGGAGGTGCAAGAACCAAACATTAGAGCAATCCCCCAGCTGAGGTCATGATAGTGCCTTATTTCTGGCCCTGGAATAAGTTAAAGGCAAACCCAGTGCTAGCTGTAAGGTCCTTGGTGCTGCTGTGCACCCTGATGTGCATCACAGACCTAGGGCAGGTGGTGAACAGTAGCCTCAACCCATGAGACAGCCTCGGCCTTCGTCACTCAGACCTGTGGCCTTAGCCCTGAGTGCAGGGCGCAGGGAGAGCCGTGGTGCTCAGCCTGCCAGAAAAGCCATCCTCCGTGTCCACCTCCATGCACTCAGAGCTCTGGAGGCCACGTGCTGCCCCTGAGGGTGGCTTGTTCCTCTGTGAGCAGCCATCTTCACCCAAGTCTTGTGGAGAGCAGCTTCTGGTTCCCAAATCCCGAGCCCAAAGAATGGGGATGCAAGAGCATTTCCGAATCCAAAGGCAATCAATTTGTGGTTCTCTTCTTTTCCTCTTTGCTTGATTATGATGAGCAGACAAGGCCCAGGGAGTTCACTGACAATCAGTTTTAACTTTCAAAGTCACACAGCTCTGAATTTTCACTCTGGTCTCCTTGCTCTTTGTGGTAGACTCACCAAAGGTCTGAAGGATACTGACTGTCCTGAGGGCAGAGACTACTGCCTCACCAGGGACATCGTGTCTTTCTTTCCTAGACCTTTGTTGGGCTTGAGTGAGGATCAAATACAGAGAGTGATCAGCCTTTCCAGGACATTGTTTCAGCAGCATTTTTGGGGTCCCAAACTGCCTGATGGTGCCAGAGCTGGAGCAGAGGGTGCACTGGAGGCAAGCAGAGGGCAGCACATGGTGGACAGATGAGGGAGAATATGTGACAGGAGATGAAGCACATCTTGGGGCCAAAGATGGCCTCAGGGACTCTGGTGCCTCCTCAAACCTAATTCGTGATCCATCCCTGCTGTGGCATAGCCTCAGCAACCACTCAGCACTGGATCCTCATTTTTGGAGTGTGTCTACCACTTCCAGCCTGGGAACCCCCTGGTAATCAAAAAGCCCCCAGACCCATGGCATAACCTGTAGCAAAACCAGTTATGAGCCCAGGTACCCTGCAGGGAGGCATCGCTCCCTGCTTGTCCCTCTGATGAGAGAACAGCGGAAACTCGTCACCCAGGAAGAGGTGAGCAAACACCAGGCAGCAGCAAGTCACTTTGGATTTGCCCATCATCTTCACCACTCATAGGACAGCAGAGGAACCCTGGCCAGGGGTGCCTGGTTCCACAGATCTGGCAAATGGGCCGCGCTCCCACCAGGAGCACTCCAAATGCACGGCTGGACCGTCCCGCTGCCGCTTCTGTAACCCTTCCACAGTTCCTCTTGTGGAAATCCTTTTAACACTGTTTCTATATTTCTATTTCCTGTCACGGGTAGAGAGGTGGTGGGAAAAAGAAAGTCATTTTATTTCAACTTAATTTAGTTTGAAATGACGAACATTTAATTTTCCTTTGGTTGGTTTCAAAAAACAAACCAAAAGAAAGACCAGGAAAAAGACCGACGCATAAGGCACCAGAAAATAGTGATTTTCTGAGGAATATTTTTTCAGAAAATATCTTCCAGGGAGAAGACAGAAGCTTTCATGAAACCTATTTTCTTATCAGCTGCTAACGACATTCTGTAAAAGAATTCTGGATGACTAGCACTGCCTCGAATTGCTGGGATGTGAGTTGATTTTAGAGAAACATGAATCTACTCTCTTGTGCAACGCGGCCAACATTGTTCCGCGCTTGCTCACGCACAGTTTTTGTAATGGATGTGCTCTTACCCTAACTCCTATGCAGTCCAGACAGATGGTTTCTAGTCCTTCGCATTGGAAGTCTCCCATTGGAGCCAGTTCTGGGACATGACATCATCCTAAAAACTCCAGTATTTCTCCAGAAATGTCAATTATGTAGAAGGAAAATAAAGTATTCCGAACAAGCTTATAGCAAGTCATCATTACCGAGCTCCGATTAGGGCAGGATGGAGACTGTTGCTGGTTGAAGTCAAAGAGCTGATCATGTACTGGAAGTAGTTTCTGGACCCAGGACATTTCTAAGCACTTCCTCTTCTGAGAGGATCCCAAGATTCTCAACAGTAAAACCTGCCATAAATAGAAACTTAGATCAGCCAATATCAGCAGTTTTTTCAGGGTTCCCCTTTCATCAGACAAAGCAAAAAAAAATCCCTATTTTTGCCCTGACTGGATTTTATTTGGGGCATTTTTTGCTTTTGTTAGCACTTTCTCCTGTTATTTTCAGTGTCCAACAGGAAAAGCTCTAACATATTCCTCCATGCAAATTAATGCAAATTGGCGACAGAACATCAGCTGGACTGTTTCACCAGGCCCTAGCCCATCCTGCCTACCCTGAGCACCGCCTGCCTGTGGTGGGCACAAGGGCAAGCCACGAGCTGGGCTCCAGCCTCAGCATAGGGACATGCAGCCCTCAAACTGGCCAGAGACAAGGAGAGAACCCTCCTTTTGTACCACCTTTCGCACTGGCCTAATTTTCCCTGCAGATGTAAGCAGCATTCCAGTCTATTCTGGTGGTTCTTCCATGACCATCTCCCCACCTCAAAGCACCTCATAGGTTAGGTATCCTTCATTTGAGACACCCGTTCCTCTCACCTTCCCCCACAGAGAGGTTCTTTCTTTATAAAAAAGGGAAGAACCACAAAAAAAAAAATACAGTCATTATGACTGGACTGCAGGGGAAAGGGCAAGGAAATATTTTTAGATTGCAATGCCTCAGGGCACTGCTATTATGACCGTCATCACAGCTTTCCATCCGTTTGAAGACTGCAAAGATCTAGGAAGCTGAAAGCATTTGTCAGACCTCTCTTGAAATGATATAATGCTGGATTACCAGCGTCCTAACTTTTTGGCACTCAGCAGCGACAAAGTCTCAGCCCTAACCTGACCCCTGTAATACAGACACAGAAACAGGTCCTAAACTAGGCTAATCCCATCCTAAAATAATTCAGCCAAATGAGAGGTATTTTTAATTAATTAAAAAAATAGCAGTCCAAACTATTTTGACATCTATTTTACAGCAAAGGTAAAAACACTTGGAGACTTTCAGATACCTGCAATAGAAAAAAAAAATTTCTCTCGAAAGCATTTTAGAAAGCAATGTAGTTTTCCAAACAGTTCTTCTGCTTTAATGAAATCTCTGTTTTTCATCAGACCATTTTTACACCATAAATAGCATTTTCCCTGCCTACCCTACACACATGAAGTGCCGTGGGAGCAGGATAGGACCAGATGTCCGTAACTGGGAAATCCCCGAGTGTATAAACGTTTCAGTTACAGAGGAATCACGCTCTTGCGTACATTTGCAAGTTATATTCCCTGAGCAAACAGGCAGAAGAGCAAACTAAGATGAGGCAGCCAAAAAGTTCATTTCTTCTCCAGCTGTTGTTCATCTAACAGCACTTAGTGTTGCTGTTCATCTAGCAGCGCTTCCAGATTCTGCCTCGCTGGGTGTGAGGCCAGGCCCTCTGCTTGCAGAGGCAGACTGTTTCCCAGGCTATCCATGAGTGAGTGTCCTGTCAGGTGCAGAGAGGAGTGGGATCTGGACGGATGAGTGAGCCTGTGTGGGTGCCACTCGGTGTCTCACCATCCCGGAAGGATTGCAAAGGGAAGGCTGGAACAGGGATCATCGTGGCCATGGCCTTGCGGGAAGGAGGTGATGCTCAACTTGGCCACAGCCACATGTGCTACACTGGTTTTGTAGCAGATTTTGTGGCTAATTGGTTTCATCTGTCCTTCGCACAGCCTCGGGTCCCTGCATGTGCCTCCTCTCAAGGGAGCGTCTTGAGGTAGGGCAATCTCAGGGACCTCTCTTGTGAGCCATCTTCCTCCTGTGCAAGTCTGGGACTCTGCAGACCCATGGCTGCTCAGGGTCTGCCCTATCTGCACTTTTGTGATCTGCAGCTGGCAGAGGGGCTGTGCAGATCATGTGACATCAGAGTGAGATTTGGAAAACACCATATCATTTACGGAACTTGCCCCATGTTAATAGCCAGAAGACTTTTATAGGAACACTTGTTGTGAGTCAGCACCCAGCTCTGTGGTCAGGGTGTGAAGCAATGGCAGTGCAGGGGGGATGCTCTATTTTACTTTATACTCCTTCTGCAGACCTTTATGCAGCATCTGCAAAGATAACATTGAGTAGCGGAAAATTATGAAATAGAAAAACCTGAAAAATCCAGAAACAGGCCCCAAGGACACAGGTCTGGAAAGGACCCCAAGACTTCTAGGCCTGACTTCTTCACCCAAGTAAAATAATTAAAACTACTTTTCTATTGCGTTAATCTCCATCCCAGAATTCTCTGTTCTGTTGTTTACAAACTTGCAGATTCCCAGTCTCAGTTCCCTTGTAGAAGGCTTAAACCAATTTCGTCTTATGTCAAGCATAGACTTCACGGCCCTTCTTTTCTTCACACTATTTCTCCTCAGTGTATTCATAGATGAAGTCCTACACTCTCATAGCCTTCATTACTGGTTTGACCCTTTCCCTGAGGCAGGCTCCCCTTTCCATGCCATCACTCAAACCTTGTCCCACCTGAGGAACTTTGTCTTGGTGTCAACTGCCTCAGTGTCTTGGGCAAATCCAACTGAGCTATCCTTGGGACTCTTCTCAGAGTCTTTCTCCTGCTGTGAATGTGTTGGTTGATATACCGTATTTTTGGTGTTCTCCACAGGTATTCCCAAAACAGCTAATTATAAGCTATTTTTATCCACTTTCTATTTAATTTTCTTGCAATTGACCTGTGATGGCTTGGGCCAAAGTGATCTATGATCCAAGCAAACTAAGAACAGTTCTAAGTAGTGTCCTCACCAAATCAAGCCTAATGACAACATTTCTTGCTAGCTCAGGCAATGTCTGAAGAAAGCTGATAAGCTGTCACATCCGTCCTTAGTGCTCCTCACCAATAATGGCATTTGTTCCCCAGTCAGTATCTGGACTGGGGTGGGGTCCAGTGCTGGCACAGCTCCTAGCATCAGTTTGCTTTCATTCAAGACATCCATCTCCACTTCCATCCAGACCTGAAGGCTGTCAAACAGTCCCAGCTGCCTCAGGAGCTCTTTTCTTAGATTGTCCCAATGGTATCCCAATGTGCATTGATTCTACTATAGACACAATTCCCACTTCATGTGTAGTACTACCTTGAGTCCTCTGCCTGTGTTCCTGTTGTTCATCTGCTTCGGTTTCATATGACACAGCATATGGTAAGGTGTAAGCTCCCCACCTCATCTCCATCACCATGTCTTGTGTCTTGTGCCGGGCACCCTGCTTACTCCATTCGATGCACAACTTCTTTGAGTTATGGTTAAAATACTTCTTTTCCTCATAACATTCAGCTCCATACCTAAGAGGTCTTAGCAGTATTTCCTACCTGACCTGTCACTTACATCAATCTTTGTTGTTACCTTCTCCGTTCTGGTTTTCTTTTTCCTGATGATGTTCTTTTCTCTGATACCCTTTATCCTCTTGTGTGGAGAATACACCCAGCATTCATCCCTCTTTTCCTGATCTGAAAGCATCTATCCATGATGAAGTCTCAGTCACAGACAGCCAGGGGACCAACTGGTGAACCACTCAGTTGAGAAGAGCTGTCTTTCTAGGGGCATCTTGTCAGGCTGGACAGTTTCCAGCCTTCCCCAGAGCACCCATCCTCAAGCTGCCTCGTCACCTTTGTTCCTTTCCATGACTTCAGTTTCCTCCCCCAGCAATGGAGAGGAGTCTGATAGACCTCCATGGCAGTCCATGCATAAACTGGTGATTTCCTCACAAAGCTCTAACTTCTGGCCTTCACCTGTATACTATCGTTATTCCTCTTTATTCATAGTCATTACATTTTTTTCTGTTCTGTTGAGACTGGATACTCTTTTCTTCCCTGCCATCCTGCTTTTGCCTGTAGTGTCTCCTTGTTCCTCAGTTCAATTAACCTGCTCCTGTTCTTCAAAATTGGGCAATTTTTCCTCACTACTCCTGGACTCCTTCTGCCTCATCTTCAGGGTCGCTATCTACTGCAATTTCCACCCCCATTTTAGTTCTCTTCATCTCCATGCCCAGCAATGGTAGACCTTATCTCATTTAAGTAGTAGACATTGAAAATTAAGCGTCTAATCTATACATGTCATTTAGGGATCCCTTATAGGACCTAGAGTGAGGTAAGCATGTCATCCAGCAGTTAACTCCCCATTTTGGCTCTCTTTAGCTGAGAAGGGAAAAGAAGTTTTTCAGTTTCTGGGTCCCTGGTCTCCTGCCCAACACATTTTACAAGACATGCACTGAGTCCTCTTGTTATATGTGAAGCACATGCCTGTCATGGAGCCCACTGGTGATGGCGCCTGTCTTGTGCTGATTGAGCAGCTGTGCAGATGTCCTGGGCAGAAGAGACCTCAGCCACCTTCTTGCTAAGCCAGCCTCATCCACACTATGCTATTCAGATTGCTTGTGCAGCTCTGCGCTTGGAAGGACACACTCTTGCCTCCAAGACGCTTTTTCAGGTTGGGTAATTTGGGCCTGTTGACAAACACAGGAACCTCCACAGGGGAACTTCTTACTAAGGGACATTTATGAAAGAAGCAGAAATAGATACTTATTGTTTCATATCCTGTGTTAGTGGAGAGGCATTGAACCGAGGGGAGAGCTTTACGCTTCCGGAGTTGGTGTTGCTGCTTCACTCCATCACGAGATTTCACCATTAGAACTGCCCTAATCTCTGGGGGAAATTCCACCGCACCTACGCAAGCCGTTGCCTGGCTCTCCTCGCCCCATAAATTGGACTGTCGCAGGATGTCTCAGCATCAGCCAGAAAGGAGGCTTGCAAGCTCCACTGCCCTGCTTCTGCTCCTGACACCGCTTCACAGCCAGCATGAAGATCTCTGTAGCTGTTCTTGCTGTTCTCATTGCAGTCTTCTGCTATCAGACCACTGCTGCTCCCGGTGAGTTTGGGTTCTTCTCTAACTCTCTGAATGGTTGTGCTAGGGAAAGGGGAGATTGTACAACTGGCAATGGGTACTTTCTGCCAGCCCATCCACCCTTGAGTCTTTTTCCATGCCAGATCACATTCTAGCAGGTGCGCCAGGGTCTTGGGTGTGGGGGATCTCCTGACAGGGAAAACCACAGCTCAGGGTGAAAATAAAAGAAAAAGAATCAAATCGCCTTTTCTATTCTTCCATGTCCTCTCTGTTCCCCATAATTGCAGGGAATAAGGTCCCAGATTCCTGCTCAAGCCCCTTGCCCCTTGCTGATGCTCATGACTGTCTTTGTCCTTTGCAGCTGGCACTGACACACCAACCTCCTGCTGTTTCACCTACGTCTCCCGGCAGCTGCCCCGCAGCTTCGTGGCTGACTACTATGAGACCAACAGCATGTGCTCCATGCCAGCCGTTGTGTAAGTGTCCCCTTCGGCAGCCGCGGCAGGTCCCTTTGGGTCAATGATATTCCCTCACGTTTGCAGAGGTGGAGGGGGAAAGATGTCAATGGACATCTGAGATCCCAGTGGGAGAAAAAGGGCTAGGGAGGGAGAAAGGAACTTGAAAGCAGCTCAGGTGGATAGGAGAAAGGTGGCCTAAGAGGTGTGAGGTGATGCTCCATAGATGCAGCACATACTGAGGCCCACATCAGTCCTGCCCCAGAGCCAGAGCTTTGCAGGCTGGCTGGTGGCTACCTGAATGAAAGACAGAGATGGGTCCCATGCCCCAAATCCAACTGTTCCTGTGGGAGGCCGGGAGTGGGACATGGCTTTCCTCCATGCAGCAATCACCCATACTAAATTTCTTCCTTTGCACTTCACAGGTTCATCACAAGGAAAGGCCGTGAAGTCTGTGCCAATCCTGAGAGCCCATGGGTCCAGGAGTACGTGAACGACCTGGAACTGAACTGAAGAAGGGGACACTCTGTGCTGACTGCGCCACGTGTGGTCCACACTGCTGCCGGGACAAGCAAGCAATTGCCAGCAAAGCATTTAATCAGAAATGCTTCCATATTGCTTAAATGTTAAGAAACTGAAAATGGTCAAAGCATGATTTTAATATTTTTCTATGTATATTTTAATGTGAGAGAAAAGGTCAAATAACTTCTAGACAAATATGAAGAATATTTAATTTTTAATATATTTAAATGAAGTCTCTTGTTTAATTTATATATTTTTATTTAACTATTATACTTTTGATGCATAATTTAATTTATATTTTAAGAAATAAATATTTTTATTAAAAAAATCCATCTTTGCCTCTGTTACAATTATTTGTGATGAAAATAGATGAAATTATAGTGGCGGGGGCATATTCTTAGTCCCTTTTCTAACCCGACAAAAAAAAAGCAAATTCTTCCCACTTGAGCTTGCTGTTATACTGAATCAGCAAAGAAAAATCTGGAAGGAAAGAGGAGTGAGAAGGTCAGAGATTACATCACATGGTTTAGGTTCCTCCTTTAATAAAATACTTAATCGCTTTTCATTATGACTGTTGGCAACTAGATATTTCCCATTTTAGGCCCCATTATAGTCAATTAAAATGTTATCTTTAGGGGCTGAAATTCTTGCTGAGTCAGGCTGAGTTTTGTGAAAACTGCAAATAAAATGGATCAGCTACATCCTGAACTAAGAACCAAAAAAAGAGGTTTCTCTATCAGATTTTTAGAAATATTTAGGCTGCATTTACCTAGGGCTAATGGGCCTTAGCAAATGTATCTGAAAAAAAGCTGTTTTCCTTTTCCTGTGGAAACCTGCCTGCCTCTGGACAACACTAAGGCAGTGAGCAGCACAATCTCTTGCACTTACCTGTTGGGAAAAGACACGTCTCTGCAAGGACTCTCCACCAGAGCCCTGGGCCTCTCTCCCACCGGAGCCAATGAAGATCCAGTCCACGCCACTAGTGATGTTTAGGTGCAATCCCTCTATCCACTCTGGACAAACACTGATGCCACAAGGGCCCTGGTTTCTCTAATTTATTGCTTAGACATCTGGTACTTATAAGGGAGGCCAAGTGATGGGCTAAGATCAGAGACCCACCTGCACTCAGCTGACTCCTCCATCCCACGACATTTAGTGTTGAATTTACAAGGACAGGCATGAACATCAATGAGCAATGGGGGAACAAGTCTGGAACTTGTGGTGGGAATAGAAGATGAGAAAAGAGAAAGTCGACTAGGCAGGAGCTGCGTGGGGAGAGCAGCATTAGGTGGAATTGGAAGGAATGGGGGTGTCTCTGAGGAAGGAGGACACTTGGGGACAGCAGCTTCTACCTTCTCAGCCCATGAGGTGGCATGAACCCATCAATCATCTCAGTACAGCACTGACTGCACACAGCTTAAAACAACATCCATGGAGGAGGAAGGATTTCAAACCCTGAGCTGAGCTAGGAAGCAGGATCAGAGGACCCTTTCCTGCAGAGATGCCCCCCTCCATGGATGGAGGCAGGGAGCTGCACATCCAGGCAAATTGCATGGGCAGTCCACAAAGGCATCTCTGCAAGTGCCTTTGGTGATGTGGAGATACCACCTATATGTGATGGCCTCAGTGACAACCTGGACTGCCCAAAGGGCTGGGGCTTGGCCACATGCCCCAGGACCAGCTTCAGGAGGAGACTTGTCATGCCATGGGCTTCCCAATACACTGAGCTTCTACCCAGGAGCGTGGGTCAGCCCAAAAGGGTTCAAGCCTCCACAGTCCTTCTCAGGTGCAATCCACATCCAGCCCCACGGCACTGGGATCAACCCCACAGCTATGGAGTTCCTCACCAAAGGACACAGCAGGCAAAGCCAGCTGATGAACCCTTCACAGCCCACACACTCATTTAACCTGTTACTTGAGCCATTTAACCTGGCTCATGGTTGTGCAAACACCACATTTGTCTATGTGCTCATTAAAGACATGGATATAATCACCCCTTATAGAGCAGATCCTTCTGCTGGACATCACAGCTGACTCCTCACCAATATTTTGGGAGCCTGCAGAGAGTCTTGAAGAGCAAGAGATCTGAACTTATCTGTTCATGTCTCTCTCAACCTTACAACTGCTCACTCAGTACAGCTCAGAGAACCCTTCGCAGTAGGTGCTTGGAGTATAACGGTCCCTTAATTCCCACTCTCACACCCAGAGAGGTGAACAAAGTCCTCAATACCAAGGCAAAGGCAGCCAGCAGCTTTCAGAAATCTGGCAGCAGCCTCTGAGATCTGAAAGCAGACGTGTGCTTGTGGAAGAAGTCTTCTTGGTGACCTTCACCACTACTGGATTTTGCAAAGGTGGAAGAGGAATGCAAGAAGCTGAGGCTGGAGCACGCAGGCAAGATGGGGACTGTGTGTGGCACCCACATCTTTATTAACATGAATCTACATGTGGAGATTACTGTCTGTCTGGAGCAGGGGATATATTGGCCATGAATTGATTCAGTTATTCAAGGCTGACCTTGCTACCAGAGGCTGAGAGAAGCGAGAATATCCGTATACTGAGTGTCTCGGTGGCTGGTGGAGTTTCAAGGAGCTACAACCTACATCAGCCCATGGATCAGGATATGCCCATGCTCCATGCATGGGTTTTGGGGGCTAACCACAAAGGTCTTCCCACTCAGAAACAGCCTCATGCAGCTATCACGGAGCACCCACAGGAAAGGGGGCAGGTCAGCCAAGAACCAGAACACACTAACGAAGCTGGGGCCCAGCAAGCTGAGAAAAAGAGAAGGCTCTGACCCAACAAGAAGGTATTTTGTAAGTGCAGCAAGATTTCCCGGACTCAGACAGACTGAGAAAAGACCGGCAGTCTCAAATGTTTCAAAATGTGTAACCTGCTACAAAAGAGACTCATCCTGAAACCAGACTTCAATATTTACTAAATATTTTGTGCAATAGGTCAGATTTTGAGAGACCTTTTGTCTTCTGATGCAGGGAAGGTTTTTTAATGCCTTTCAGAATATACAGAACATCACTTTTTTCTATGAATGTTTAGTCACATTATTTGAAGGAAAATCTTATGTATTACTAAAAGTAAATATTTTTAATGAAAACCATGTGTTTGCCTTACTGTGAGCAAAAAATAAAATCACTATTCTTACAACAAGAATAAATTCATTATTATAATATACAAGTAAATATTTATAAATATGTTACTTATCCTACTGTGTCCATAGGCATTTTAAGGGACAGTGACATCCAGGGAAGTTGGAGATTCAAGTCTGACGTTGCACAGAAAGAGGAGCTGCTCTGTGCCAATGCAGATATGAACAGGAAACCACAGAGAGCAGTTGTCGTGGAAGATAGCACAGTTTTTACCCCTTCCCATTTTAGGAAAGGAATTAGGCTCCCAGAAGGTAAAATGGCTGTCTGCTCAGAAAAGCAGAGTCTTGAGATCACATGTCTTCTGATACTTGGTATTTGGTTTGAAGACTTATCTCCTGGAATCAAGGGATTGCAGGAGACTCTTCGCAGGAAAAAGAAAGAGAAGCAAAAGTCCTCATAGTCAGAAAACCCAATCTGGAGTATGTTGGCTGTTCCAAATTGCTGAGATACTGAAAAGAAAAAAGTAAAAATTCTGGGTATTTTCTGAATATGCTTACTCTAACTTTTAAGACACTATAGATGACATTAGATCATGACTTTTCAGTTCCAGAGAGGTAACGCGGATAATTTTTCAAGTTGCACACACAAAGGCAGTGTTTTCCAAAGGTAGGGACATATCCCAGACTTCCAAGACTGGTGAAGAAACCGAATTATTTACTATAAGGATGAAATGGAGAAACTTCAAGGAATAGTATCTGCTTATCACTTTTCTAGTAATGGCTAACAGAAAGGAGAAGTGACATTTCAGATATGAAAGAACATTTCTGATCCATTCTTAGAAAAAAATAGGCATCTCACACCTCGAAGATGATGAAGTATTTCCCAGCATATTAGCAGTGGAAGAAAGATGTTGGCGTTTGCTGAGAAAACACTTTTCTAAAACTTCAGATCTAGAAGCATTGCTGCCAAGAATCTTGGTAGCTTTGCTCCAAGAAACCTAGCAGAGGATACTCAGAACCCAAGAAGTTCTCACAAAACACACGGGCATGTGTATACACCCATTCTCCTGCTTGGGAAAATTACAACGTGCTTTGGCAAAGCATCACTGAGATCACCCAGAAGAAACTGTAACAAGGCGATTAGCTTGGAAAATCAGGTCAGCCACTTGAATAATAAATAGCCTTACCTTCACATAAGAGAGTAACCTGCTGCTTAAGGCCTGAGCTGATGACAGTGAGAACAGTCATTACTGAGACACCAAAGTGATGAGTCCAATGGTCTCTGTGCTGTTGCATGTAGCCCTTCCACGTGGCTTAAACTGAAAATCAGTTTACAAGTAACTTCAGGAGCTGCTTCAGCACTAAGACACCAGGAGTTCTAAAAGTTTGGTCCTAGTGCTCTTGGCTTTCTCTAACTGTCCTATGCCAGTCAGTCTGGACACTTGAGAATAGATGGATTTCTGGTCTTTAAGTCTTAATTGCAAGTAATCAGGCAAGTCCTTCAGCCAGAAAATTTTATGGCATTTTCACAGCTATCTCATTCCTTGGACCTTTACCCTCCTTCCTACAGAATGCAGATTCATGGTTTCTAGGAACACTTTGGGTGCTGCTGAGAGATGAGTCCACATCCTTTCTGCTCAGCTACTCATTCATTCCACCAGTTGCACCAGCGTCAATGTGCAAGATCTCTGAACTGATGAACTTCCCCTCCTGACGCCTCTGAAAAGCTCCTCTTGCATCGTAGAGGTGCTGCTCCCTTGTCATCTTTCCACTATCTGTTTATTTTGACTTTATTGACAGTTTCCATTTTACCACCTCCTCTCACCATGATTCAAGGACGCTCAACCTGGTCCCTTTACAGCAGTTACCCTGTTTATTTGGTTTCCCTGGCTGCTCTCACCACTCTCCACACAACAGCTTATGCTTGCAGACTTCTGTCACGCCTTCAAAGTTCAGATTCATTCCTACCTGCTTTCTCAAGATTCATAAACTCATGGTCACATCTCATTTTATTCAAATCGAATTAGTCATTGGATTAAACAGCTTCATTATTTTTGTCTTCACAAAAAGGAGGAGGGAGATCTACACATTACTGGAGTGTGTCTGCCTGGGTGCTCTGCTCAGCTCAGGACAGTCTCCAGCCACGCTGGCTAGCAGTGAATGGCCACTGCCATCATTTCCTCCTTCTCTGGCTCTGTGGCAGGTTCCTGCCTCCTGAAACCATGAACTGCAGACATGTGGGTTTAAGTGAGCACAACTGGCTGATGCAACATCTGATTTAAGGGCCTGAGGGTTTTTGCTAGAAAAACCTGGCTGCAGCCTGGTTCAGGCAGAAGCTCCCATCTAGAACAGCAGTAGACCCTCAAGCAGAAGGAATGTCTCAAGTAGCGTGGGTGACTTTTGGAGAGATCAGGGGAGCCAAAAAGACTTTTCTTCCGCTTAGTCTTGAAATATCCAAAGTGCCCCCATCCCAGTTTGAGCAATGCACCATTTGCCATAGTTGGAATTTTCAAACCATCAGAGCTGCCTGTTTCAGTTTGTGGGGGAAGGCAGGGGAGTTGGAACTACTAAACGTGGAGATGATCTCCCTGCCAGGGGCTCAGAGAAGCATCCAGGGACCGGCATGCGGTGCTACACCTGCCATACATACGGACATCCCCCTGCCTTCACCCCAGACCCCAGTGTCACAAGGACAGCCCACACACAAGCAGCTGCAGCTACTGAATGTCAGGCCCCAACACCCGCAGGTATTGGCTCACTGTAGTGTCTCACTGATTCCACATTGTGACCCCCAGAGGCCTCTGCCTGGCCAGGAGAGGACCCGTGTCCAGCATCGCCCGCACACACAACGATCGGATCCATTCCCAAGTGGCTGTCCCCAGCTTTGTGCATTCCAGGACACAGGGCACCATGGGCCTTTTGGCAGGCCCGGTGCTCCTGAGGAGGCTCCAACCTTGCATTCTCTGGGAACATGTTCAGCTAAGGAGCAAGTCATAGTCACCAACAATGGAGAGGCCAGTGCTCAAGTGACAATATGTGGCCCCAAGCTTAATTCTGACTTCCCAGACCCACAGAAGCACTAAGTAGCCTCTAGGCCAGGCTAATATCTCAACCTGCTGAGCTGGACATGCTTGACAACAGGCAGGTGATGTGAGTACAAAGGTACAAGGACCTTCACTTTTCCAAAACAGACTGCTGCGCAATTCGATCTCAGGTTCTAGCCAGCCCCTGAGTGTTAAGTAGAGGTTTGGAGCATGAAAATGTATTCCTAGCTGCACAGGTTTGCCCAAAACAGTTCTTTATTGCTTTCTTTCAGTACAATTCACACCAAAATCAGCACTACAGTACAGGCTGTGCACGCACTCTTCACCCAAAGTTTGCAAGGTGACCAGCAGGGCAAGGTGTCCCCATCAGGGAAATAGCAGGTTGTGACACTTCCCTGCCACGTAATGCCCTTCCTGGCATGGGCCTGGCAAAGGGTGACCTGGCAAAGGGCATCATGTGAAAGGCCATGGTTTCTGCAGCACTTTGCTTTGTGGGTCATTGCCAGCCTTGAGGACCACAAGGGCCTTTGCCATGCTGCTTGCCCCAAACACACACCTATTTCTCCAGTGATGCCTCATTGCCAACCTCCCGCTCAGGACTGGAGCTGGTCAGGCCCACAGGTCTCTGGCTGTCCTGTGCCAAGGGTAGCCTTTTAACCACACATTACAGGATGATGCACCCGGACCCTTGTGTGTCCCTCATCCAGGAGATCACCAAGGGCTCTGCGTTTTTGCCCCCCATCAAGGCACCAGGGAAGAAAAGAGGCCGGAGATTGCCAGAGAACTTGTCCGTGAAGGTGTAGATGTGGGAGCGGTCAGTCACATTATAAAATGAGATTTCCCCTGCTTCATAGTCCAGGAAGATTCCAATGCACCGGGGTCTCACGCTGAGGTTCAGGATGGAAACGGGGGAAGTGAGGGCTTCATAGTTGCCATTGACCTGCAGTCGCAGCACCCAGTAGCCGTTGCTGGGTGAGAAGAGAATGATGCCTTTGCGACTGGCTGAATCCCTGCACAGCCCGAGGCCCCACTCCGGCTTATCTCCCACCTGCACTTCCCAGTAGCAGCGGCCAGAGAAGAAGGCCTGAACCCCCAGCACCAGCGGCGTAGCGTTAAACCTCTTGGGGTTGTCAAAGAGAGACAGAATGAGCTTCTTGCCTCCACGCTTCACGCTTTTCCGGTCTTCAGACAGAGTGAGTTCAGGATGCGCTGTGTCAGGGTCCAGAGTCACATCCACTGGAATGAGGAGAATGGATGAAGGATACACAGGATTTTATGGATGAATTCACATACAGACAATGACACAAAGAAGGGATGTGTCCGTTACAGAGATGCTGAGCTTTTCCAGCTCCAGCTGGCTACTGTGTGCATGCTTTTGTAGAGCACCTAGCACTGGCAGTCATAGAATCATAGAATCATAGAATGCTTAGGGGTGGAAGGGACCTCTAGAGATCATCTAGTCCACCCCCCCTGCACACGCAGGGTCACCTAGAGCATGTGGCACAGGACTGCATATAAGCGGGTTTTGAAGATCTCCAGAGAAGGAGACTCCACAACCGCTCTGGGCAGCCTGTTCCAGTGCTCTGTCACCCTCACTGGTAAGAAATTTTTCCTTAAGTTCCTATGGAATTTTTGGTGTTTCAGTTTCCAGCCATTTCCTCTAGTCCTATCAGTGGCCACCACTGAAAAGAGACCATCACCGTCATGGTCATGGGGGAAACATAATTCACAAAAACACTTTTACTATAAACCACATAAAAAATGTGGCATCCAACTGCAAGGCAGGAATGACACAGAAGCATCTCAGCTGCCCCCCTGACACAGCTTTAGAAGAGTTTGTGGTCAACACGGGACCTGAGGTTCCTAGGTACCCTCTCATGCTTCAAGGCCACTTCATAAACCATCCAAGACCAGAATTAGGAAAGTCTCCCCACTCACTCTGAAAACAATCTGAACTCATCTGTAGGTAAAGTGGGACCAACTGAACAAAACTTGAAAAAATAAACTGCAGTTAGCATTTGTGCTAAAGAGAAAGCTGTACCATCTGAGATAAAAAGATGATGATCCGAAATCATTTCATTTAAAGATGAGTCCAAGCCAGGATGAACTCTCTTACCACAGCCAATTTGGAAATGCTTCACATGAACCACAACCCTCTATGCGCCAAAGTACTGCACTGGGCTGTACTTAAACTAGTGTAGACAGGGCCTCAGGCTGCAGTCTAGGATCCCCTCCTGAATGAGCAATGTTTGCCAAAGGTGTTTTCCAGTTTGAGTGCTTGTCACCAGCACAGCTCACTGCTGCTTGTCAGGGACCTCATATGAGCCCATCTGCTAACACCAGCAGCAGTGAAGGACGAGAGCAGAGTTGTGTCTGCACCAAGCATACAGACAGCTCTCCCAGTGCCACAGGGTACAGCAGGAGGCCTGGGGTTCAGTCATGCCAGGATCTAGCACAAAAGCAGCTGCCTTACCTTTGAATTTCTTCAGCATGTCCCTCATGCCCAGGCAGCGCTCTGGGATGCTGTAGTTTTCCCTCAGGGTCACGGAAACAGCTTTAGGGGCCTGGAATTTCATGCTTTCACACCTGAAAAGAGCATATTACGTGGACTGACCCAGAGTCCCTGCCATACCCTGTGCTCACAACATAGCCAATCTCCTGTTGCATCTCAGGAGGCTTTTGAATGCCTTTTCATTGGCTGCACAAACACCATTTCAGGAGCTCCCTACACTGGCCGAGGGCTGCTCAGTTAGCACAGGAGAGCAGGTCAAAACTAGTCTCCTGCAAATGCAGCTGCATCAAGCCACCCATCAAGCATCTCCTTC
>NW_010577772.1:0-16783 GCF_000705375.1 Tinamus guttatus
TCCTCATTGTCTATAATGTACTCTCCAAGCAAAGATATACCAGATACTTCTTTTCTGAAGGAGCTAAGAGAAAAAAGGGTTCAGGCAAAACCACATTGAACTCTGAGATATGCACCAAGTGCTTGAATATTGTGAAGAATTTCGTGTTTAGGAAATTACTGGGAAGGGAGAGAGTGCTGTCTTTAGAAATTGGTTTCCAGTGCACAAAACTAAGTGATTTATTTTGGAAATAAAAGCAGATAAAATTCTAAGTCTCTGAAGGCTTAAATTATGTCAACTCAAAAGAAATCTAAATTGTTTTAATGGGTCAGGCAAGCAGGCAAGCTTTTTTTTTTTTTCCAATTCATTTATTTTCTGCTGAAGTAACATATTACTTCTATTTCCAGTTTAAACAACTCATAATGATAACTTGCTATCAAGGATTGTAATGGTTATGTCAAACCTTGTGCAGAACATGGCAAAACTTCCCATCTAAATTGAGTCAGGTGAGCCTGTTTTTCACAGGCTGCAAAAAATCGGTGATCTAGTCAGTAAACAATGGGCATTGCAGTTTGCAAAACAAGTCTCCTAATTTAATATTTAGTCACCTCTACAGGTAGTTATGCTTTCAAAATAATCCACAGTAAGTACTTGTTTTACAGGCCTTGGGAACTGCACTGCAGCTGCTTTAGATTAGGCTTTAATTACAAGCCTTTGAGTGAACTGCTGTTTTGAATTCTTGAGACCTGACTGACCTGGATGATAGGCTAATGCAAAAGCATTACTGCTGTTTTGGATCCAAATTAAAAAATATCTTAGAGCATCTAATAGAAGTTCATTGTTCTTTATCAAATAAATGTTTTGTTAGTGTTTTAGGAGGAAAGAAAAAGTTGGTTGTTTCTCATGCAACAAATGGAAAAATTCTAAGCATAGAGTGCAGTTAAAGTAAGGAAGAAGGAGAAGAGTTAGAAGTATATTTGAACAAAGTAGCATGGGAAGAAAGTATGAACTGTGAAAGAAATAGTAATGGTAAATGTAGACAGAGGGTAAATTTAATGGGAGTCTAGGAACACTGAATCTGATACTGAAGCCAGTATCAGGAAAGGCACATTGGAGTGGGAAAGGAATTGGTGATCAGTAGAAAGATTCTTTTGAATTCTAGATGCTTGGAATACAAGTTGGCAAAAGAGCAAGTCTTTCTTCGTAAAATCTGAAATTAGGTATATTCAAGACTTGGAAGATATTCGTCTGCTTATGAAATGGTTCAGAGAAATCTAACAAATATGTGATGTTAGAGACTTTTTGTTTTGTTTTCCAAAGATCTGCATATTGGAAGTGGGAATGTGTTTATGATGTGCTTTATTCATTTTGTTGAAGCAATTTGTAGAGTTGATACATCTTGAGAGATGCAAAATCCTAGTTTCCTTCAGTTAGATGGCTGACTGCAGCAGCAGCTGAGCATTTTATGGAACAGTTTAGTCAGTTACTTTTTACTAGTTAAAGACATTGTCCTGGTGGCATAGCTATTATCCTAACCTATAATTGCATTTTACCACCCTGAAATTTCTTCTACAATTGCAGCTGTGTGTTTTTATTCCTTTTCCTGTGATTGCACTGTGGCTTTCCTAGCACTACTGCTTCTATATTTTACCCAGGAACAGTAATGTTTCACTTGTGGATGAACTAAATTTTTTTTTCAAGCATATACATGAAAATTGAGGTATTAATCCTACCAACATGGTAAATGACTCGAACACTTTTTCTGCTTTTCTTTTTTTGTTTGAAGGAACCAAGACATGGACAGGTTTCTAGCAAGTACCAACCTCATCAAACAAGCAAAGACATCAAGTCCAAACAAGCAAAAGTTAAAGCAGTGACTTTTCCAGGTATATGACTGGGAAGAAATGTAAAGTGTTATTTACTTTACTAGGACTTTGGAGGCTTGTTGTTCCCCAGCTCTTTTCTATACAATAATATATGCTCCCCACATGCAAAGCAGGAGGGTGTGTGTGCATATATATGGGTATATGTTTGTTGATCCTAGATAGCTGGAATCCATCACAGCTGCTTGTATGATGTACATCATATGTGTGTGTGTGTGTAATTAGTGCAAATACTTCCTTACATATTGGATTCACCGATTTGCTAGATCGGGGCCACCATATTCCTACTGCTTGTTTCTTATTTCAGACTTGCAGAGCCAAGATGCAAAGCTTGGAAAGGATCAGATGGAAAGTACTTGGAAGGAGACTCAACATATGCTGAAAACTATGAGATTAAAAGCAGCACCTCATCCTAGAGAGGTGTGTTGTGTTTGAAGAAAGAATGGGCCAGGTTGTCATAGGCTGAGTGACTTTTTCTGAGTCGAGGCTGTGGAGTCTCCTTCTCTGGAGACCCTCCGCACCCACCTGGATGCCACCCTGTGCCACGTGCTCTAGGTGTTCCTGCTGGAGCAGGGCAGTTGGACTAGATGATCTCTAGAGGTCCCTTGCAAACTCAAACACTCTGTGATTCTGTGTGATTCTGTGATTCAGCAGACAATAGCTGGTATTGCTGCCATCCACATATTTCCTGCAATACAGAAAAAAAAAATCTAAAGGGCAGTTGCTGGTATGGGAACAGTCTGGTTTTGGGCTGCTTGGTGTTGTTCTCTGTCCCTAAGCCAATAAGATCCTTCTCCTGTGCCCTGTTAAAACCTTCATCTTCCTATAAATGGGTGAGAGGACTTGGCTATTTTCTCTGGAGTGGGTCGTACAAGTGACTGTAAACAACCACCATTGTATTTGAATTATTGACAAATACTGCTTCCAGATTCCAGTGCTTTGTATAAATTTCTATTTCTATACTGAGGACAGTTTTGAAGTCTGTAGCTCTGTATGTTTTTCAACTTAGCATTTGCTTTTTAGAGACTTTAATATAGTTTTGGTGACAAAATATATACTGTAGGTTTATTTATACTGTGTCTGGAATTTCCTGTTTTTCTACTGTCTAATATGTAATTTTTTCCTGAAGCAACACCCAGAAAAACCCTTTCAGACTCCAGAGATGATTCGCAGATGCTTTTACTTTGGCTAGAGAGGATGTCTTCAAGCTCTTGGTTATTCCTTACAGAGGTGGCTGTTAACACTCACCGGTTTCTTAGCCCCATTTACTTTTGCTGCATTAGCCCCATGATAGCTGAGGAGGGGAACAGTGGCATTTTAGCTAGAAACATCTCCTGGCTGCAACTGTAACACCAAATACTATTTTGAAATAGAAGAGTTAAGAATAGTGTGTCATGTGCTCTCCTGTCACATACTCCTTTCCCTAAGAAAAGGGATCATGTGTGAAATTTGTCTCTGAATGCCTGAGCAATTCCTCTCTTGGATTGCCTGGCCATTTAAGCACCAAGTGCTGCCTTAACCACTAAGTGTGAAAAGAGTAATAGACCACAGACAACATAGGAAGAAAAACATGCAATACAGACTAGGGCTTATATAGAGTTCAGTGGGAGTTGTGTACCTGCACTGAGTTTCAGAGTCAAATAAGTATCATTTATAATCACCAATTCAGAAAAGTACCAGGAGGGGAACTGGTAAACTTTCTTCAGATACAGAGGGAATTATGGAGAAAGATAAAAATTGCAGTAAGACTGGTAAAGACATCATGATAATCCAAGGCAAGAGAAACAAACAGTAAAACATAAGGATAATCAGGTTAATAAATCACTGAAATTTGAAAATGCAAGAATGAAGAAAATTATTAGCTGGACCGTTATTGTAAATTAAGGCTCTATGGGTAGCAAACGTGAGGGAAATAATTATTTTAAAGCTGACTGAAGCTCTTTCAAGAGCTCAAAATAATTATGTGATGACGCTGTCAAAGCCTGTCTGAGTTTTCGGAAATGAAAAAGAAATCACTTGTGATCTCTTCTGGCCACTAGTCTGGCAAATACATGTAATACAAAGGGAGCAAGATTATTTTTTTTCTGAGGTTTGCACACAAACTCGCTTGCAGTAGCAGCAGGCAAAGCCAAGAGTAGAAAACTGGCCAAGGAATGAGACTGTTTGGTTCTGCAGCACGGCTGGTGTGAAACAAAAGCTGTTACCAACTGAGAGGCAGTGATAGAAAACCTTGAATTTTCAAAAGCCACAAGGTACGTAGGGACACTTTGAAAATAATGTATTTTGCAAGCAGAGGTTCTTCAAAGGTGTTTTTTTGTTTGAGTTTTGTTTTTACAAACAAATGTCTATTGGACTAGTGCTGAACCTCTTCCAAGTGTGATTTTTTTTCCCCCTTGTAAAATGCCATTCTTGCGTGTGACCAGTGAACTGTGATTTAACCTGGAAATTTAAAATGTTTCTACTGCCTGTACTTTAAATACATTATTGTTTCCGAAACTTTCCAATGAAAATACTGCGCTGAGTACAAACCACATCAGTGTACTTGATGTCATTATTCAGTCTACTTGACACCAGAGCACTTAGCTTCTGTGAGCTGGAACATATTAGAGAAAAACACATTCCATTAATTACGCTTTTTTAACTTGTAACACTGAACCCTTTATAAATGTGTGTGTGTGTGTATTCTGGTTGTAAAATTGCTTTGTTTTGCATCTATTTTAGATTATATTTCAGTTCCATTGTGTGATTAAGTTAGAGGAGCATTGGTTTTTGTTTTTGCAATGACAGTTAAGAAAATACTTGCAGTATTGCCAGCTTGTTTGTATATGCAATCAGAATTTCTTTGGTGTGAAGAATGCACACACAGTCCTGTGGTTTGCAGCATAGTAAATGCATCCATCAGGCAGTTTTCTTGTAACTCCGTTTTGGTGAGTATTGTGTTTAAATTATTTTTTTTCTATTTCACCTTTCTCCTGAAACAATACTCTGCTCTCCTCTCTCTTCCTTCCTTTTGCACCAACATATGCCACTGAAGCTAAGCAAATTCAACTTAATGTGCTCACATTCAATGCCAGGGAAGTCCCTCTGTCTTCAGGAAGGGTGAGAGTCCAACAAATGGCAAAACTCATTGAGCCCCTTGCTCAGGCAGATTTTCCCCATCTTTCTTCTCCATGTTTCTATCTGTCTAATCCCATGTCTTCATTTTTGCTCAGATGAGCAGCACAATTATTGCAAGTAATAGAAATAGAAAGCCATTTAGATAAGGGAAAGCATGAGAAATGGCCTTCTGATTTAGCCCAAGGGTCTAACTCTGAAAGGAGCAACAGGAGATGTCAGTCAGGATGATCACTTGAGCCAGGCCACGTTCCATAGTGCACTCAGACACTGCCTTAGTGTCTGACTGGCCTTGCTACTGCCTCAGTCTCTTGGATTATTCACTCGTGGACTTTAACCAGGTCTGAGTACGAGCTTTAATTCAAATGCAGGCTTGTTGATTGCTTTGGATGGACTTTGAAGACTAGTGACCATTTCAGAGGAAATAAAATGGGTTAAAAAAAAAAAAAGTTTGTCGTCAGACAAAAATAAATTCTAGAATGTCACAGAATCAAACCTGTCACTGAAGAATTAAAGCAGGCTGCAAGTTACCAGGAATTATCATCTTAAAAATGAGAGAAAAAAGCTACTTTTTGAAATGTTACAGATGGGGGGGAAAAAAAAAGTATTGGCATAGATCAGAAATAGTGCTGATAGATTTTTTTAAAGGACTAAATTTTTGCTACAGCCAGGATATATGCTTAATCCCTGTCCATCTGTCTTTGGTATTGGTTTCTCTTTGAGCTGAGACTGTTCTTGTGCTTGTTCTAGTCTGTCAGCTACCAGTGGAATCCAGAAGCGGGTGTGTCAGCCTCTAGTTAGTGAAACATGTTGTTACGCTTAAAATCCTTTTTATGGGCAAAGAGGAAGCACACCTTGTATGTAAGTAAAGCCAAGAATTTACTGTTTGATGCAGGTTCAGCTCTGCTTTTCTGTGACTGTTACTGAGTTGTTTACAGCAGGGGGGTCTCCAGTGCCAAGTCCATGTCCTGTTCACCTAGCTGTGCTCCTGCAAACCGCATCCTGGGTGTCAGCTTCTCAAGGCCTCCGCTACCGTGCCAGACCTGTAGTGCTCTTGTGTTGCATCACTGTGTTACTGCGTTCTTTGTCCTTTTAAACCTAGAAGTTAGGTCAAAGTATATTGACTTTTTTTTTTTTTAATGTTTTATGCAGTGAATGATGGAAAACAGGGTAATGGCAAGGATAGCTATGCATTGAAAATGGTTCTTTCTCAAAGACCTCTGGTAAAAGATCTAGTCTCCCCAGGCAAACAAACATCTATCAGGTTTAGCTGATTCTGCTTTGAACTAGATAATCTCTTAATGTCCTTGGCAGCCCTATTTTTTCTATTATTAGTTTGTTTTTTTCTTATCTTAAAAAAATGCATTGTATATTCTGAAAAAGGAAAACCTTTCTTATCTCCTTTGTCTGCTTGATGCACTGTGTATGATGTATTGATGCATATTTCCAGAATGGCTGCAACCTGGGTTAGGTTTTGCAAAGCTTAAAAGCTGCCTTGTTTTTTTCCAGTCTGCATTTTTGTGTTTTTTTTTTTTTATCATGTCATCATTTATTATATGTGAACAATTACTTATTTCACAATAATTCTTAAAACGATCACACAGAAACTGAAGTTCATGATAAATGGACTGCTATTTCATTCTGAATTTGCATAATTGCATACTTACAGATTATTTCTTTTTTCCGACTGAGAAAGCCATTCCTGGAATCTCCAGCTTTTTCGGGCATGGGGTTGGGGGGAAGCTGGTGGGAGGGAGGAATATAATTAGTAACTTCTCCTTTGCATCTTTTCTTCTCCAGTCACATCCAGCTTGTCATGGTCCAGACTTCACTTGGCATCTCTTTAATATCAATGGACACAGCCCTCTAATTCATCATTACCTCCAGAGCCACAATGCTGAACCACGCTCTGGACAGGACATCTTGATACGCAGAAGAGAGATCTCTAAGCCTATACCATATCCTTCATGATTAATTCAAGATAAATTAGTGGTGCAAAATCTTTATTTTTAATGCAGGATTACCTGCAACAGCTGAGTATTTTGTCTGGGCCTTGCCTAAAGATCTGCAGACTTGGAGAGGGACTTCACACAACCCCGCAGTGCGATCCCTCTTCCTTCCATGTAGGTCCATTTTAACCATGTAAACCTCTTATTACTCCAGTCTGGTCTGTGAAGCTTGACTGATTTCACTTTGTTATTCCCATCCTGGGACCCATTGTACATAAACAGCTTTTTCAGTTCATTTTAGTTCTGACCAAAGAGAAGGAAAACACGGGTGAGATTTCCTTCATGCAAAACTTACAGTGTCAACTCCAACATATGCAGACCTTATCCAAGAGAGTTTCAGGCGTATTCACGCAATGAATGCTGCATTCAAAGAAATATACCAGAGGCACTGCAGAGAAATTAAGGATTTCGACCAGAGGCAGCAGAAAGAGCAGCAAGAATTTCTTAGGTACAAAAAGACTGTATGGCCTCTTCCTACAGTGTTCTGATAATGTGTATTCAGTTCTGCTATCCTTCCCTCTTGCTAGAGGTAGAACCTGTTAGCTAACACCAACATTTAGAAGAGCTTTCAGATGTGGTCAAAGAGGAGATGTAATGTATGTAGTTTGTTAGACACAATATAAATATCTCGGGGTATATCATAGCAGTATGGCCTTTTCCTGAGACTGACTTAAATGGAATCTGCTTATTACTCCCTAAGGGAGTCAAATCAGCAGATTTTGGTTGGGAAGTGATTAATTTTGACAAGGTCACTGCAGGAGGAGCTGAAGTGAGATGTTAAATACGATGCTATCTAGATTTGAAAATTTGCGTAATTTGGGGTAAAAATTAGCTAACATAACTTCCAAGCAGTGTAGTACTCTTATTCTATATATTAGTCTGATTGCTTTAGGAGATGTAAAAGAAACTTTGTGCTTGTTTATATTTGGATTGCTTTTGAAATATTTAATATTCCTTTTTTTTTGTCTCTTCCCTTCTTTCTCTTCTCACCATGCATTTTCAAATTTACAGGAAGAAAAAGAAATTACTGCAAGAAAGCAGAAAGCTGAAGAATCTGAAATAATTGCCTTCACTCAAAAGTATTCTGCAATTCTGAGATGATTTCAGGTGTGTCAGAAAAAAACATTTTTTGTCTGGAGCCAGCTTTAGATGAAATGTTATACTGTGGAAACCAGAAGACATCGTACCTCCAAAATAGATTTTAATGGGATGTTCTCCAGTGGCCAACCATCAGATTCTTCTGTTCTGATTAGGCAAGTGCCAACTTGGAAAGTCCGGAGAATAAAGCAGCTAATGTATTTGATTCTAGTCCCTTTGATCCATATAAACCTAAATTCCCCTCCCACCCCCCTTCAATCATGATTTCCCTATTATAAGAATGGATTAAAATGCCTTTTGAGGATGAAAATATGAGCTGGATATTTCATATTTTTATAGCAAGTGTTGTCCTTGGGTCTTACCTGAATTGAGGCAGTCTCCGATGAAAGGAGATGCGGCTCAGCGTGATGGATCTCACTGCCAGCATCTCCACGACAGCTGGAAGTGCACAGAGCACCAGCAGAACCTTTGAGAGAGAAGGGGTAAACCAGGGATGCCTTGACACTTGGTGTTATTTTGTAATATGATGTAGTATATGCACTTATTATGTAACATCTTTTGGAAGCCTAATGATTAGTTACTGGTCACACAATATTTTGAAGATGCACCTTTCAAATAAGCACTCCAAGATCGGATATTATCTTTAATTCTACACATTCATTGACCCTCTAAGAACTATTTTATGAAGTCAAAGAATAATTGATGGAGGATTGTTTACGTAGTTATTAGTTGTTGCAGGGTGATAAAGCTATACCAGAGTGCTTACTCTGTGCATAGGCACTCTGGAATAAAAGCATCCTTTGGGAGGGATTCATATTTAGTGTGACAGTGTCTACCTAAGAGCTGTTTGGGAATAGCGCTTGCAGAATAATGTAGTTTTCAAAAGCTCTGCCAGCCTGTTCCTCTATATAGACAAAGACACCCCAAAGTAATATTTAGGCACTCACATAAATAGCTTTATTGTGCACATGAGGATTATGCTTAGGGGTTGTAGGGTTTTCGTTTGTTCTCTGATTTGACAAGTACTAAAGATACCTACATATATTGTTAATTCCCAAGGGCAGAACCAGGGGAACTTTTCAAAAGTATCTTGAAACACACTGAGATTTTGCTGCAGTCACTTCTGTCTTTTGAAAGTCCACCATAAATAAGGCCCAAAATGCTGGCATACAGACAATTCTTGTGAGCACAGAACACCTTAGCATACTGTTTATATGCAATCACCTATCAACTATGTTACCAAAGGTGGACTCAAACAGATAAATTTCTTTTCAAATATTACATCCAAGAGATGAGAGGGCAGAGCTCTAGCTTTTATATTCCAAAACACACTTATCCATCCCTATAAAATGTCAGCTTAAGTTATGCGAATGACTCACGGTGATTTTTTTGTTTTCCCTCTCCTGTGACTTTAGGCAAGTCACTTCTCTGCCAGCTTTCAGAAATTGATATTATCTGACAGTTTTTGGCCATCCAATCTGAAAATATCTTGTTCCTTCTTTAGAAAGATGTGTATATACTGCCCTAGGAAAAATAAGAGTGAACTGTGTTACGCTGAATGCCTGCAAACCAAAGCCACTTTGGACTTTATAATTAATTCTTCATCGACTGCAAAATAACAGTAATGCAACACACTTCACAGTTGGTAAATACAACAGCTGATAAATTTTAGAAGATGAACTGATCAAAGATCAGCCAGAGCCCACAGGGAATAACATGGATTTGCGGCGCTCCCCGCGGCTGCGGCTCCTGAGGGCAGGGGCCCGAGGCCGCACCTCAGCCACCGAAAAAAAAATCCCCCCGGAGCGGAACGTCCGCGCGCCCGGTGCCACAGGAGGAGACTGCAGCTGTGGGGAACCCTCCTCGCCGGCGCTGTAAGCGCTCGGGGCCCTGCACTATGGGAGGTGGCCCTGGGCGAGCGGTGCTTTCCTTGTCCCTGTAATGGCGAGGATTTTCCGTGTCGAGATGCGCTGTGGTGCTCGTCCCCTCTTGGAGCATGAATTTGCTTCCCCCAAAATGGCATCAGGAAAAGCCAAACAGGGTGTTGATACGTGATTAATTGTTTGTTTTCCTCCAAAATCGATGCACCAAAATGCCACCACAGCGCACCTCAGGGGCGCTCCCGAGGTGGAGGGAACGGGCGGGTACTGCCACTACAGCACAGGAGGCCCAGACTCACCCCCAGGGACCTTGGCAGCAGCGTTTCTGTCAGCTCAGAGGCAGTTTGTTAACTCCGAGCCTGCGTTTGGGCCAAGTCCCTGTCACAGCAACAGCATGTGTATGTGTCCGAAGGGGTGCCGCAAGCAGCTCTTGCTCGTACATGCTAACAAATGGCTCCTGGGGAGGCTGCAGCCGCGCCAGGGCCACTGAGGAGACAGAGATGTCTCTGCTTCTCCATGAAGAAACTCACTTCTTGTATTGGCTGTGTTGTCTCAGCATTTCGGCTTTTTTTACCTGGCCCTTTGCAGTCAGCAGTGCTTGGAGGCATCTAGATCCTCAGTGTGCAGAGACACTAGTAACAGCAAAACTGTCCACAAAACAGGCCTGTTTTGTTCATTCTTAAAGCTTTTCGTGGAATATGGTATAATTTATCCGTTTCCCACCCCTTCCTGCCCCCAACCACCCGGAAGCAACAGGTTTGGGTCTGTCTAGTTTTTCTACTGTGAGATGCCAATTGCCTAAGGATGGGGAGTGGGAGAACGGGCCTGTTTAGCTGAGTGCAGGGTTATAACACATTTCAGGAGGGCTTTTAAATGGGGAAGGGAGCTGCAGTGTAATTGTAATGCCTTTTGTGTTGCTTGCTTTTCTCCCTTAAGTATCTGAAGCTAAGGGATTGTTAAAATCACACCAGCATGTGTTTTTATGCTCATTAACATTTTAAAGCAATCATTTTTTTCCCCGCTCATACAAGGTGTGATACGAAGACATGATTTTTCATTTCCTAATTGTCAAGGTTCTGAAAAAAAGTACATCCTGACAACTAACAGAAACAAATTATTTTATAGGAGTATTTTCATGAAAGACTAAAAGGAGGGATCCTGTTGTATTTTCACTGTGGAAACCAAATAAGGTTATTTTGAAATTATAGCTTTCTCTCAGTCTTCCACTCTTGTGTCTACACAACTTCTTTGCAAGCAGGTTACACCAGCTTTAAGTATCCATTTGAAAACTGAGCAAAGGTATTTGCAAATACTTATTCTACATTACTCATGTCCTCTTAGACATCCTGTAGTTTCAAAATAAACCAGTCTTACATATTTTCCATAGACTTCTACTAACAAGGATGAGCAAGCAAACACACATATAAATCTAGATGAGCTAATTCACAAAACTTCTATTAAGTCATAGCTAGAAGAGTGAAGGTAAGCTCACAATTAAGACTGAAGCAACTAGTCTACAAAACTGATACAGCAGGTGATAAAATCATATTTATAAGGAACTTAGTGGTTTTTTTTTTTTTTTTTTTTGCTTTTGTGAAAGCTAAGGAGGTGATATTGCGCTTTCTATCTGGCCATGCCAGCAGTAAGAACCTATGCTGATTCTAGGCCTTGCTTAGAAACAGTGACACAAAGAGGGCAGTGAAGCTGTATTGGAGAATTGACCTGGCAAGGTAACCATAAAAAAACATGAAATAAGTTCTCTGTATGTGTATTTTTGCATAATACTTCTCCTCTCCTGCCCCAATTTTTATTACACTTACTACAGACATTACTTGCTTATCCTCATCATCTATTAAGTCTTGTAAACTCCAGCAAAGAACTTGAAAACAAATACAGCCTAATAGTCTACTCATAGTATATAACTAAGGAGTTGTTGCCATCTCAGTAGCACTATTTTGTGGATTTTGTGTCCCAGAGAGAGGGGGAAGCTGAGGTGTTGTGTAGCCGTTCCATTTCCATAGCTGTTAAACTCTTTCTAGCCAGGTTGATTCACCTGGGAGTAACAAAATGGATTTTCTCCTTTCATAGAAGAGCTGGAAGTAGATCTGAGTTTAATTCCATATGTGATCACACCAAGAAGGTTGAAAGACTTTTTTAAAAGTACATTCATTTAGTCATGTATCACTACCCCAGTGCTGTCTTTGTTTGCATTTCTCAGCACTGATCAATACTTTGTTGCCTGCTCTTTCATGATGAAGGCCTTGGACGATCAGGTAGTCCAAGAAGAACCAGGATTCCAAGATGAAGAGGTATGTTTTGGTGCACTGAAAAATAAGTGCAGCAAATGTTAGCCAAAGATATTTTTATAGTGTTATGAAATCACAGAGAGACAAGAGGTCCCCAAAGACCATCGGGGAGTTCAATGCGTTTAAAATGTTGTTATGATCCAATAAAAAATAATCTTATGCTCCTATTCTGTATATGGTCTTACTTTTCAAGTTTAAGTATTTTTCATTAACCTCTCAAAAGCTATGCACAGATTTCCTGGATTATTATTACTGCTTTATACTTTTCATTTTTATATTAAATGCAAGGAGACTATCAGTTACTTTTATACTTCCTGAAAATGAAGATAAGTTGCGGAGGAAAGAATAAAGAAGTAACTCATAACACAGATTTTATTACCATAGTAGAAGATTGCTTGGTGTTGAAGATATGTTTTATGAAGACGGTGATAGGAAATGTGTAGGCCTTCTTGGCTCACTGTGGTTTTGCTTATTTTAGTAGTTCAATAGACAATGTATCATTAGGGGAAAAAAATCATTTCAAGGCTTAAGAATTTTAAATGGACATGTTATGAAATAGAAGAAATTATAAGAAAAAGCAAAATTTGTTTTTCCTTTGTTTTCCTTTTTTTTTAGGAATCCTTTTTTCAAGATGTAGATTTGCTTCAAAAGCATGGAATTGTAAGTATAAGCAGTGCCATTTTCATATGCTTTGTCCATCCAAGGCTATTTTAAGGTTATTTTTAAAAACAGCCATTCATACAAATGATTGAAATTCCTCTCCGTAATAAATTCTAAATAAGCATCATTTGAGGACAGACTCTGTCTTTGACAGAGGACAAGTTTCAGAAAATCTTATTCCAATAAAATTCCTAAACAAAGTGGCAAGATATTCAAAGTATTTAGCACCCAACACTTCTTGAAAACCCAACGAAATGCTACTTCAGCTGAAAATTGTATGATAGATTACTTTCTGCTCCTGCCATTACTCCTGTATTTTGAATACTTGTGAAATTATATTGTGACATATATTCAAAATATTTTCAAAATGTGTGACATATTTTCAAAATGCTGCTGAAGAAGAGGGTAGAGTAAGAGCAAAAAAGGTACTAGGAGATAGAGAAATAAGCAGTTAGATTTCTTCTTCATTAGATACATTTTCCTGTAATTTTTATCATCATGATAATTGATCATTATCAGATAAATATCACTTATTGATTGGAATTGCTATTACTACATACTAATCCAGGAGACTGGCTCAACCCTATTATGCTCAGTATTATATAAACACTGAATTAAAAAGTTATCTTTGCCTGAAAATGCTTTAAAAATTAACTCTTTGATAAATGAACCGCAGAGGGATGGATCCACAGGGAGGACACAGACACAAAGAGGCAGCGTTAGGCAGCACGATAATCACTGGACGTAGCTTGTCAGCAGCCTAATTGTCAGCTTTTTATTGGGAATTCATTGAGGGTGAGTTTTAAAGAAAGCTTTGAAGGATCGTGGGAAAGCGAGCTCCAATCATGGGACAAGACAGCAAAACTACACGAATTCTTGTTTAAGAAAAGCAGACTGACTTTAAAAAAGGAGGCTGACTTTAGGAGTGGAAAGGTGGGAGCACAAGCCTGTTGGCACTGAATGAGACATAGTATGTACAGACTGGCACTAAGGTATGAAAGATCTTGAAAATAAAGATAGATTTGGGCTGTTCTTCACATTGCAGTTTTTGGAGACAGATCTAGTGTAAGAGCTTCTTGCTCCTTTTCCTTTTTTACCTTCCTTCCAAGTGGTCATTCCCATGCTCCATCAGAAGTTGTCTCAGCTGTGCCCATGAAACTGTATGTGACAATATGATGGTCCCTAGCTATTAAATTAACTGCTTAAAGAAGTAGTTTTTGTGGTTTTTTGTTTTATTTTTTGTTTGTTTCTGGGAGTAGAGAGAGAACTATTTAATGGATCCAACACTATGGCCACAAACAGAGGCAAATTAACACAACCAAGACTCTGGTCTGATGTCCAGAAGTTTTTGGTAGGACTTAAGGTGCTCCAACACCACAGCCTTTGCTAAGTGACCCCTCCTCTTCTGTCACATCTGCTTCGTGGCCACCCTGCAAACTGGATTATTAAATCAACTCATCCAAACTGTATCACAACGAAAAATGTTTTGTGTTTTTTGGTTTTAAATCCGCTCTCTTTTCCACTTCAGCAGTGTACAGCCGAGCCAAGTTGTGACATAAAGAGGCAGAGGATCAGGTCAAGCCACACGTGTAAGGGAGGATGAGCGTAAGGGGGAGCTCCCACCGTGTAACCTGCTTTTGTCTACTAGAATTATTTCCTTATTTTAACTGTGCTAATGCTGGGAAGCAGCTAGGTACTGTAGACAAAACAGAACATGCACAGTGGGCTCTGATGGGAATTCAGTCAGCGCGTAGTTTCACATGCTGGGCCTGAATTACGTTCTCTGCCAGTCACTGACTCCTTGCTGCATCTTCTGCAGGTGTTCTCACTGGCATATCAAGCAGTAAATCCTAGCATCTTCATAGGTAAATTAGCTAATTAGCTGTTGGTGGAGGTTGGATGTGAGTTGGACAGAGCTGGAAGTTTGTTAGTGGTGTTTACCACTCAGGGAATTGTAATGTGGAACAGCGTTTACGTTGGTGCCACCCAAAACAAAAAGCCAGGGAAGAAACACCAAAATTGGGTAAAGCTTTTAAAGTTGTGGTATAGAAAAATGATCTTCACAGCAGTAGTCTGTTGTCTTAATGGAAAAACACCAGGAACAATAAGGTCCATGCTTTTTATATGACTGGTTATTATATCCTTTCGGGTAGAAGTTATTTTTATTCATGACTGACTGTGCCTCACCCATCCTTATTCATATAATAATCAAAAAATATATCACAAGATGAGAAATAAGCTTCACAGTGAATGTGATTAATTTACCCTGTAGTCTCCCTCCATTCTTATGTCCTATGTACCCACACACTCTAGATAAGATGATACACCAAGTTCATATTTTTTTAAAGAAAGAACTTGGATGATGGTAAATCGAAGTATCACCCCCAAAGCTGGTATTTTTTTCTTGTGAATAATCTATTTTGCCTTGACGTTTTCAGTGATGTCAGAATCACCAAAAAAAAAAAAAGGTTCTCAGCAAAGTGTGTCACCGGCTCTGAAATCGTGATGTACCCACTACATGAAAAATTCCAGTAAATTTGTTCCATCTCAAAGTATACTTTGGATCTGGCAGGTTATGTGTATTTTAAATTGAACTGACTGTGAACATTTAGAAGCAACATAGTGGGTAGAGTGAGTTTTGGATGATCCATGACAGTCAGCTGCCAGCACTTTGTGAGAGCCAGTTTCCAGCTACCCCTGATCAGATTATCTGGTTTACAGATTATCTGTGCTATGGTACCAAGGACATCTTGGATTTGATAAGGTTTATGAGGTCGGGCTGCACACTTTGAAATAATCCATATTACTCCCTTACTACTAGCTTGGATCTAAAACGATACATGGAATAGAGACAAGGAGCCAAGACACTTTTCTCACAAAGGCATCAGGAAGTCTGTGATCCCCCATACCAATGTTACTCACTCACGCACTTACTCACTTTTTTTCTTTAATTTGGATGCTATTGTCTCCTCTTGCACTACATCACAGAGAATTTACTGTAAATCTGTTTCTTTCTTGGTTAAAATACAGGTGCATATGAATATATACTATAATGTCTTTCAAAAACTGACTTTGCTTTCCGGAGTACTCATAGAAGGGGCCTTTCTTCACAGAATGTAGCTGATATTAAAAAGCTGAAGTCAGTAGGGATCTGCACTATCAAAGGAATCCAGATGACAACAAGACGGGCACTGTGCAATGTGAAAGGGCTTTCAGAAGCCAAAGTGGACAAGATTAAAGAAGCAGCAAACAAGCTTATTGTAAGCAAATTGCTTTCTTGATAGTTTAAATGTTGGCTGCCCTCTCCAAAATAGTATCCAACATTTCTCTTAAAAGCATTTTCCTCCACATTATCAAGATAATTCTGAAAATGATTCTTCTTATTACTGTTTGTTACTGTATTTTATACTCTACAATAACCAGACAAATACTGTGATGCTTTTCATATCTAACCTGTGTAAATGAGACTTGGGTGGTCCAATACTTAGGAGGAATATCACATCACCTTCAGGTTAAAGCTCTCAAACAAACCTCTCATGCTCTTTGGTTTTCTAGGAACCAGGCTTTCTGACAGCTTTTGAGTACAGTGAAAAACGGAAGATGGTTTTTCATATTACTACTGGCAGCCAGGAATTTGAGTAAGTTTAGCCCTGCTTAAATATACCTTAATCCAAATTAATGATGCTAATGAGACACAAAAGGGCAAATAGTCAGATAGGACATGTAGATTTTAAAACCTTGTGTTTGGGGCCAGTGCTGGCTCAAAGTTCCCTGCATGAATAAGCAGCAAGACCAAGTTTCTGAGGACTTTATGCAGTGATTGTATGTTAAGAAAGTTTGCATCCAAATACTCT
>NW_010577772.1:25952-36687 GCF_000705375.1 Tinamus guttatus
TAAGGTCCCCCTTTTCCTCCCTCCTTCCCCCCCCCCCCCTTTTTTTCCTGCCCACCGTTGTTTTCCTTTACCACACTCCCGTCCCCAGCAAACTGCAAAGCTCTGGGTGGCCCTATAAAGGGCCTATAAAGGGCGGTTGGCTATTTTGTCCTTCTCATTGTCATTGCTCCTTCTGGATTTTTCAGAAAGATGGCAGTTGGTGAAAGATCTTTCTCAGTAGCGCTCCCAGGCTTATCATGAGAGGAAACGGAATCGAAAACTGCTACTATGCTGGGGAGTTGCATTCTCGAGCGACTGAGCTCAGTAAACACGGCCTTGGAGAATGCTTGAGGAGCGTGACCAAGCTTAGTTAGATAGCAGTCAAGCAGGAGTTGTCTTTGTCACACTGCGGAGGTCTGGTGCTTGATGCTTTTGGTACTATGGGCTCAAAGTTTGGTTTAAGAAAGGTTTGTGCAGGTTTGATTTTTCTGTGAGGATGGTAGTAATAACAGTGTGCTGTGAATGTTGTTTAGGGTAGGCGTAATGTACATAGGCTGGCATAAAAAAGCCTCAAGCCATCTATATACCATTTATTTTTTTATTTTAATAAGGGTTAAAAATAAGACTTTTATCCCAAGCCATTTTACTTTAAAGAGAAAATTAAGAACTAAATTTAGGATAGACTGGCCATTTCTGTCCTTTATATCACAAATAGGTAGGCCTCTGTTCTCAAGGATAAACATAATATAGATTCTGTTATGAACTGAGATCTAGAATGCCATATTAAGGATAAGGGTTTTTATTATTATCATTTTCTCCCTCTTTCTCACTGGGAGATGAGGTTGTATGTTGTAATTTAATAGTAAGGTTTGTCTGTACAGAGAGACAGTTCTCTGTTTTATCTTTACATCCACCATTTAATATTCTGAAAGTAAAAGATTTCTTTAGTGGTTATTTTTGTTTTGCTTTAGGTTATTATTATTTTTTTTCTCCAGAGAGCAGTTCTGGTGTTTTTCCGCTACAAGCTTTCCAGCTTAGTTTAACACCGGGGCGTTGGAGTAAACATTTTGGCGAGTCTCAGATAGTTCAGATCCCAGCTGTTTTTGAAGTTTAGTGACTGAATTTAAGTATCTAGATTTATATGCAGTTACTTAAAAGAACACTATTAAAAACACTATCACAATGCTTAAACATGCCTTAAAAATTGTGTAATCTGGTTTTGTGTTTTAAAAAATTAGTTCGTAGACTGATACTTCTCTTTTAAAACAGATATTGCATAAGTAAAAGGAGTGCTAACATGCTTATTTGTAAAGATTTAGGACACTTTTCCGGAAAAAAAAAATCTTATTCATGGACTGTTATACTGGAAGTTTTAATGTGTCAGGGTTCACTTTGTTATACCTATCTCTTTAAGGTCTGCTAATTTTTGTAATGACTAGCGACCATCATATATCATAAATACCTCTCTCAAATTTTGGGTCACCCAGCCTACTAGTCAAGCACTGTTTGGAAGTTGCCTTGTGTTGCTTCAATGTTGGTTCTTTTGTAAGCCAACCAAATACAGACTTTCTGTTTTCTCCCTGTTGTTCACAAATTGTAAATGACTCTTTAGAAAAGTTACCCTATTGTGCTTTAGAATTGAATAAATAGATTTAGTTCTGTCCCAGAAACAATACCACAATAGTGTCAGAGGAGATTGTTTTGGATTAGTCAAAATTTCCACTTAATTGAAATGAGAAATCTTGGTAAATCAATGAAATAACCTTAGACTTAGTTCAGTTTAACTGGAATTGGAATATGACTATTACTTGTAACAAGAATGTGAATTGTCAGTTATTTCTGGGTTAAGAGGTAAATCTTATCGGAGGCTGTGTTTCAGGAGTGCTGTAGGACTCACTTCTTTTAGGTCAGCATACAGTCATACGGTATACAGGAATGGAGAACTGAAACTGAGGCCTTTATGCAAAATACATTGTATTCTCCTAGATAGCCAAGGAGCAAATGTTGGTAAAACGCATATTTTTTATTGTCCAGTCTTGCAGTCAATTCTTTATAGACTTATTCACAGTTTGACTCTCTGATTGACTTGAGCAAAACTTTGTTAGAGCTGCTTAGATATATAAATAGTTGGCATTTTTGTCTGATGAACATGAACAGTAGCAATTACAGAAACTTTCACCTTTACTGAAGGTAACCAATAATCTGTTAATCTGATTCTTTTGTTTTGTCCCCCCAAATAAATTAAGCTTTAAGATATTTTTGAATTTTTGGTTTACAGTCTTGTCACATGACAAAAATTATTGATTATACAGACTGTTAGATGTACTGATGAGAAGATAAGCTGTATATATAAAGAGAGAAGAGACTGCTGAAACAGCAACAAAGCAAACAGTTTAAAATTTACTTAGTAAGCTTTAAGGTAAATTATGTCGACTGTATACGTACGGTATGTAGTCTGTTAATGTCTGAGCAGGTATTCTTGTGATAAATAATTTTGATTCATAAATTTACTATCAATTTACTTTTGTTTTTACCAACTCCCTTTCCATCCGTTTGTCAATGTAAGAAAATTGCTCAAGATAAAAGCTGTTAATGAAACAAAGCTAACTGCCTACTTCAGGTGCAGACACCATGGATTTGCCTTGTAAATAGAATTAGTGTTTTAAACAAAGTATCTCTCACAAATTCAGATTTTGAAAAAAAAAAAAATCCCAAACGTATTTTTGCTAACCAGACTTTGAATATGACATGACAGCATTTAGAGAAACTTCTACTGTGTTTATGTCCTGCTGGTGAAAGAATGACAACATTTTGAGGAATTTTAAAAATCTATTAGCATTTTATCATTTAAAAATCTATCATTTTATATTTAGGATATTTAGAATAATCACTTGATGCTGCTTAATTTTCAGTTACTCTTTAATATTATTGTCATAAGGTTTTGTTTCGCCTGATACATCAGTGAGTTACAGTTGTGATCTTAAGCATATTAAAAAATTGTCTGAGCTTGAGAGAGAAAAAGAGCAGTAACTTCTGAGTTGTAATGTCTCCAATTAAATTTATAGCAGAATAAATATTAGTTTCTTACTGTCTTGAATATTCAACAAAAGGTTTGAGAAGAGGATATGATTTTTCTAGGCTATTTTTTTTTCCTGATAGACTCTGTTTTTAAAAGGGAAAGCTTGTTCTTTATTGGTTTGGTTCCAGAATTACAGATCTGGGTGTGGCTTGTTTACTTTATAACATATTTTCTATATACTTTTTTTAATATTTGGGACATACTGTTAGATAAGAAAGGAAAAAAAAAGAGAGGATTTTAAGTTAATTTTATTTAAAACTGGCAATGGGAGGTGGGATCTTTATTAGAAGACTCCATGCTTTTCATCTAGTGGTGTTTTAAGTGCACTTTCAGTTTAAAAAAAAAAAAAAAACAGAGACAGGTAGGGTAGGCCTTCATCAGCTTTGTCCTCAGAGAGGGAGCCTTGAGATGGAGACTAAGAAACAGCAGCTTTGAGACAGTGACTTTAAGATGGCTGTACTGGGAGTAGATTTTAGGAAAATAGGGATTTTTTTGAGGGAAGTGTGTTTTGCTAGGATACTCTGCTGTGTTCAACAGGCAAACCTGAAAAATTAGCAGAGGAAAATGTTTAATAAAGCTGCAAATTTCAGAGTAATCCAGTACTATTTTAGTATTTTGCTCAAAGCTAATATTGATCCTTACAGATTTGGAGCAAGTCGTGGAGGTCCTCTTCCTCCAAAGAAATTTGGTAATCCGGGAGAACGTCTACGTAAGAAAAAGTGGGATTTAAGTGAGCTGCCCAAGTTTGAGAAGAATTTTTATGTGGAACATCCAGAGGTGGCCAGGCTTACTCCGGTAAGTATTCGGAAAGCTTAGCAGTTGAAAACACTTGTCCTAGAATGGTTTGTGCTGCATGTTAATAGATCTGTCTCTTTAACTAAGCTTGTTCAATAATACATATATCTGCAGGGTGCCAGTTCTAGTTGTTTTCAGTATTTAAAATCAGAAAAAATGATGCTTATTTCTCATCTGTTTTTTCATACAAGACGTTTTACATCTGGTTATTGCAATTCACCAACTTGCTTTACAGAGATTAAACAATGTGAATGGCCATGTTTTGTCAGTGTAGTTAAAAATGAGGGGAGTTCAGAGTTGCAATAGAGGGGAGACCTTGAAGGAAGCTCAAACAATGCGTACATTGAAATAGCGCTAAGTTGTTGATAAACAGATAGTGGCATGAATATATAAGAAATATTAAAAAGTACTGTAGTATGGTAATAATTCATGTTGAAAGGTGCTTCTGTAGGTCTCTAGTCTAACCCTGTGCTGAGAGCAAGGGTAACTTCAGTGCTAGAGCAGTTTGCTTAAAGGCCTTGTCCATTTGAGTTTGAATCATCTCCAAGCAGGGAGAGTCCTCTCTGGGTAGCTGTGTAAGGACTTAGCGCTTGTTATTCATGGTGAAATTTTTTTTTTCTGCCTCATAACTAATAGGAAATTTAAGAAGTGGATTTCATCTTCTCTGTAACTACCCATGAAACTGTTGAAGATAAGTTAGCTCTACCTGCTAATCCTCTCTTCCCCTAACTTAACACACCAATTTTCAGCCTTTCCTCCAGCTTTTAGCCTCCCCCATAAATGGACGTGCCTTGTTTGGTCAGTGTCTTTCTTATACTGGGGGCTCAAAAATGGACACAGAGTTCCAGACTAGACTGTATATTTACTCTGTGGTTGCAGTAATCTTCCTCTCTACTAACGAAACTTCAGTCTGGATTTTTTTTTCCCCTTTAGTTCCTTTTTATATTTGTAAAGTAAGAAGTACCATTTTAAACACAAAACAACTTAAAAAATCTGCTGTTAGTCAGTTTCATAGCTCTAAAACCCTTGTGTAAAATTCATGATATATTTATACAGCATAAAGGAGTTCAAAAGAGACTTTTTTTTGAACAGACAGCAAGCTTTGCTGCTGAACTAGAGTTAGCTTTAGTTGCAGCAGCTGCCTTTGATTGCCTTAGTCAATTGGAATATTTTTAGCATTTTCCTTTTTTTCTTTTTTAATTCAAATGCAAGAGTTTATGCAAAGTAATAAACTTGTGAGAGAGTTCTTGTTTAGGACTGATAGAGACCTTTTTTGTGTAATAAGTTTTATTTATTTATTTCTTCTTACAGTAGGGTCATGAATTGCAGAAGCATATAGCAAAGTGCAGTTGGACACAAGTAAAATTTTAGGATTAGGAAAAAATTTAGCAAAATACATCAGATATACATTTCTAGATTTCTGAAATGTATATCCATACAAGATAACATTTTAAAATATTCCATTATTTACAAAAAATGTGGGGCCTCAAAATGTCATTATCACATTGCTCAGCAAGTCTTTCATGCACAAAAGAAATCTTCCAAAGCAACAATTCTAAGTGGTAGGTTATATAGCCAGAAATCTGTTTTTAACCAACACTGGATTATGTTATCTAAGGAGAGGGAATGTCCTGATTTTTGTTTGCTTATGCTTAGTAGTATATTGGGTTCAATTTAATATACTTAGGTCTTAGTGCGCATGCTCGCTCTCATTCTCTCTTCCTATATGCCTAATCAGTTTTGAATGTGTTAATACTTTCTGGCCTCTGAAAGAAGGATAATAGCCTTAAATGTATTCATACACTGTTGATGAAAGACAGGTGCCTGGAAGAGGAGAAAGCCCTTTAGTCCTCCTGGACTACAGAGAGAACTCATAGCTCTGGATGCCCAAGAGGCTACAGGATAGCTCAATTTCCTGATAAAACCGCTCAGAAAGAACCCCTCTGCCCCGTCAATTTAGATCTGAAATTAAGTTGCCAGCTAAAAGCGTGAAATTTGTTGACAGAACTGTATGCTTTAGGTTGATATTGACCACTTGGCATTTGTCTTTGTATTTTTTCATGTGAATAGTATGAAGTTGAAGAACTGAGAAGAAAGAAAGAGATAACAATTCGAGGAATGGAGGGCTGCCCCAAGCCTGTGTTTGCATTCCACCAGTGTAGCTTTCCGCGTAAGCATTTTGCCATTTTTGATAGTCTTTGTTCTTAAAGAACTGAGGCCAGTTCAATAGGAATGACTGTTTACGAATCCCCTTTGCTTTCCTCCCAAAGAAGTCTTTTGAAGTTGCATATAGCTTCAATTACTGTTTAAGAAAATTCTTCTTTTCTTAAAATCTTAGAATATGTGATGGATGCCTTGATGGATCAGAACTTCACAGAACCCACACCAATTCAGTGCCAAGGCTTTCCCCTGGCTCTCAGTGGTCGTGATATGGTGGGCATTGCTCAGACTGGCTCTGGGAAGACTCTAGCAGTATGTATTCTTCATTTTATTACATTTTGTTTCCAATTGCTTTGCAGAAATACTTGCTGGTTTCTTGTTAGTAGATTTTGCGCTTCTTGTTACTGCAAGACTAAAGTGAGATGATTGTATGTTTCTTTTTTTTAAAACTTTTCTCGTTGAGTTATGGGTGAGACTTAAGTCTCAACTCAACACGCCTGTCTCATTGACAAGCATGTATTTCATGTAACTTTCTTTTGATGCTTAGTCACTTCTCTTAATTTGGTCCTTGCTTATATTGTGGTTTTAAAATAGTGTGTCCTTTTTAGCATGTTTATTTTATTAACTGGGCAAGTTAAAGACTGGTCTTGCAGTTCAAGGTGTACATTAATGTCTATGCTGGCGAGAGAATTCTTTCCTCTATGAAAAGATTAATAGAATTGAGAAAAAATGACTACAGCCTATTTAGACTCCAGGTCTAAATGTGCCTTCTTTTCAGAGGTGCTATACAGCTCTGTTTCCTACTTGCATCAGAAGGAGATTTGATTGTTCAGGAGCTCTGAAAACCATCTTTTTTTGTTAGATAAATGCAAATGTCCAGTTTTGTGAGGTCATGATATTGTGTAGCTGGGGTTTCTTGCTATCTCGAAATGTCAGGTACTGGATTCCAAAGGGTTGTTAGGCTAAATGAGTGTTTACCATGATCCAGTTATCATGGTAAGTGATTACTGTAATTGAATATTGAATTCTTGTCTCTAGACTTAGTGTTTTCTTCTTTTTTCTTCTTGCCAGTACTTACTGCCTGCAATTGTTCACATCAACCACCAGCCGTATTTGGAGAGAGGGGATGGTCCAATTGTAAGTGCATTTCCACTACCTGCCTTCTTGAGTGTGTGACATGGCATCGTTAATTAAATGTGTACTTTATCTAGTAGGTGTATCAGGATAATAAGTAGAGAACTGTTTGCTAACACCTCACTTTAATAGTGGAAATTTTGTGCAATTGTTGACCTATTCTCAAGATATTTCAGTGTTTTGGCTAACATAGAATAGATGGTCCAGTTTGATCTGTGCAGAGCCTTTAAGCTGGGGATTTGTGTTCACTTGGCTCTCCTGAATGGGTTCTTTTTGCAGTGCCTGGTTCTGGCACCTACTAGAGAGTTGGCCCAGCAAGTGCAGCAGGTGGCTGACGATTACGGCAAATGCTCAAGACTGAAGAGTACCTGCATATACGGAGGAGCACCCAAAGGTCCCCAGATCAGAGATCTAGAAAGAGGTAATTTAATGTAGATTTTAAAACTGGGATTTACAGTTTCCAGAAGAAATGTTTTTGTAAGATCTCTGTAAACAAAGGCATCTTCTTAAACTCTGGAGAGGTGTGTGAGGACGAATGTGTAGCTCCTTCAGTTAAAATGGGATAACTTACTTTGTATAACAACTTATATATTAGACTTCCTTTCCCTTTTCTTTTTGAATTTCCATTTTTTAAGATTATCAAGACTTAGGGGGAAAGGAGATTTGTCAGAAACAGATTATTTGGAGGAAATGTAGCAGCTTGTTTGAAGAATGTTTTTTCTGGGGCCAGATGGCAAATTTCCTGCCCCAAAATTGTTGAAATAAAATTTTAATTTCTGAATTGTATTAACTCTTTACAGAGAAGTTTTATATATATATTATGTGTGTGTGTGTGTGTATATATATATATATATATTTCTGAGACTTTGTTAAGGGCCAAATTCTCTCTCTGGTTCATATACCACATAATGTCTTGTAATTTCCTTTTTTGTATAGCAGGGACTGGAGCAAGGAACCACAGTTCTACGAGAACTCTTGTATTGCAGTAGTGCTCTAGAGTGACCCCACTTTCATACCTAGAGTTAATTAGTTATATGTAACTTTGAATACCGAATTCTGTTCAAGAAAGCAACAATTACTTACCACTGTAATTTGAGGAGTTAGTGTTAAAAGCTTCAGTGGTGGGATAAAGGCGTACATGGTAGAAAACTCCAGATAGCTGTTCAAAGAAATGGTACTGCATTCCAGTCCAAAAGCAGCAGCATCTTCAACAGGGAAGTCAAAGGTGATATGAAGAGACTTGGGGAAGATCAACAAGGTTATTTGTACACCTTTCCAGAGCACTTAAAAATACTTATTCTCCCATCTATGAAGAAAATCCTTTGTTTGGAGGATGTGTGCAGAATTCATGCTTTCATTCCTTTCAAGTATGAGTTGCTTAGTATTTCCTGCTACAAAGATTGAACAGGCAAAGTCCAGAGAATAATTTTTATATGTATATATATTTTTTAGATTATGTATGGATTATGTGTATTTTCTCAGCTGTGATATATCATGAATTTAAATTTACTTTGAAGGACATCATTGACACTAGAGATTATTTGTTCAGTCTCTTTGGCAGAGCAATGACTCCATTAGAAATCCATCTCCTGCGTTAGCTTTATAGAAACTAAAAATATGCCCAACTCCATCAGCTTTGAGGAATCTAATTTCACCCAGCCAAAAGGATCTGGGCTTGCACAAAATACTCTGCATCTGAAAGTAAGGAGAAAGTTGTTGAGGTTTTATTTTTTTGTTTAGCAACACACACAGGGTTTTTTTTTTAAGTTTATTGTGAGCATTGCTGTGATGCTGTAAGGTCTTAGTGCAAATCAATCCTTCTTTTTGAGAAATGTATAAATTGCCATACCTGAAGCTAGTGTATCTGAATTTGTTTTTTACAGTAACTGATCAGGACAAGATGGTTGTCTCTCAAAATTAGTGAATATTTTTTCAGAATTAAAGCACCACTTTTTAAAAAGTAGAAATGAAAGTAACATGATGTTACAGCAAGAGGAGCATGTGTGTTGCACATGCAGAGTTTAGCTGGAGTTCATTCTTCCTTTGCTAGAGAATATACTAGATTTTGTGGTCCTGCATGAAGGTGGGTCAGGCTTGAGTGAAACCATAGACTCTTTTAGGTTCTGAACAGCTCTTTCTCACTGCTGGTCTCTGTCAGAAAGCTTTCAGTTCTTATACTGCATTCATTGTTCTGTAGGCACTGTAACAGTGGTTTTGGACTGGAAAACATTTATTAAAAGAAACTAGGGCTTCTGCTGAAAAAATTGACTCAAACTTGGGTCTGGATGGGGGAGGCAGCTTTCATTTTTTCCTTTTTAAACATATTTGCTATGGAAGGTGATTCATTCTGACTAAAAATATCGAATGACATTCAAATGAAGAAATGACTCCTTTTCCTCATTGTTTGTTGAAGGTGTGGAGATCTGCATTGCAACACCAGGCCGTTTGATTGACTTCCTTGAGGCAGGGAAAACCAACCTTCGCCGGTGTACATACCTTGTCCTGGATGAGGCAGACAGGATGTTGGACATGGGCTTTGAACCTCAAATTCGTAAAATCGTTGATCAGATCAGGGTGCGTGAACCTTGTAACGGCACAGCCTTCTACAGTTTCCCATCAGGTGAACTGCCTTAAAGAAAGCCTTTCCCTTTCTCTTAGCCCGACAGACAGACCCTGATGTGGAGTGCTACCTGGCCAAAAGAAGTGCGCCAGCTTGCCGAGGACTTCCTGCAGGATTATGTTCAAATCAATGTGGGGAATTTGGAGCTGAGTGCCAACCACAATATCCTGCAGATAGTGGATGTATGCATGGAAAGCGAGAAAGACCATAAGTATGCTGATTTGCATTCTCTTTTCCCCCTCCCCCCACTATTATTTAGCGTAAATAATTAAGCCCTGTAATCATTTAATCGATAACATATACTCCCATATTGTACAACAGACTTAAATTCTGTATGAATGATGCTGGCTTTATGTTGATATTTATTGTATATGTTCTCAATGCAAGTTGAGACATTACTTCTATATTCTTGTATATGTGGTTATAGATCTCAATTTTCATGTCCATTTTAGACTGATACAGCTGATGGAAGAAATCATGGCAGAGAAGGAGAACAAGACCATCATCTTTGTGGAGACAAAGAGGCGATGTGATGATCTCACTCGCAGGATGCGCAGAGATGGGTGAATAGCTCCTCTTCCCTTCCCCCTCTGTTGTTTCCAAGGGCGCTAAGCACTAAGGTTAAATGTTTATGATGCTCTTGTTGGGAACATCTTGTCCATTCTTTTCTTTGCGTGAATTCAGCTTAGGTTTGTGGAAAGTTCTAGGGCACTCGAGTGTTAGTGCAAGATATATATGTGTGTAAGTAGTGACACTTGCAGTATGTCAGAACATAAAAAATAGCTAAAATGCAGGAGTGATGAAGACAGTATAAATCAGTATAAATAAAGGGGGTCTGATTTGGCTTAGACATTTGCTACATAGCTAGGAGTTTTAACACATACACAAAGAAAAAACAAGTTTAGGTAAAGATGAGAGGAAGAGGGCAGGGAATAAAAATGTATTTTAAGTACTTTTTTTTTTTTTTT
>NW_010577772.1:42750-54290 GCF_000705375.1 Tinamus guttatus
CCCCTCCCCCCTCGCGCAAGTGAGGGCCACCGGGGAGAGCTCCTGCATTTAGAGGAACCTTTTCTTTCTCCTCTTGCCCCTTGTGATGTCTCTTGCAGGTTAGATTTAGAACTCACCATTCACCCCCCCGCCCAAAGCCCATTAAAAATGGCCCCCAGTCCACATTACTGACCCTTTCTTTCTTTTTCTTTCTTCTTCTTTTCTTTTGTTTTTTAAGAGATATATATAGTTGACTGGAAAATTTATTATTTTTTGTCTTGCATGTTGAAGAAATTGGAAATTTTATTTTCTCTAAAAGAAATGAGTATCAGGCAGATGGGTCCCAGCTTGATCATCTTGGTGTCTAAGGTTTGTGTGAAAACTTACTTTTGAGGGGAGGAAGTTTCTATTCTGTAATGTGTTAACTTAATTTCAGGAAGTATCAAGAGAGGTGGGAAACTTTGGGGAGCCAAAAAGCACTTCATTTAACATGATAAATGCAAGGGAGCAATGCTCTTTTTTTTTTTCTTTTTTTTTCTTTTTTTTTCTTTTTTTAATAGCTCACTATTGTTGCTTGTAATCTACCATAGGTGACTTTCTACAGGAAAAATCTGCTCGTTTGTCTCAGCTTGGCAGCGTTCTGAGTAAAGCCCCACGTACGTTCTGGTTGACATTTTCTGCAGCTCTGGAAGCAGCAGCCCATCTTCTGAAACAACCTTAAAGACACCTGTAGCAGCCCGCAGTAGCAAGGATGGGATTAAAATCCCAGTGTCGGAGACCAAACCTGACTTGGATTTGACATTTGAAAATCAGAATAAAGTCGCTGTAGGAACTGCTTCTGTAATCTTTATCCAGATTTTTTTTTCTCCCCTGTGATTGTTAAATTGCAGCAACGCAAGTGCATGGAGTCTGTTTACACATAAATTAGTTTCTGCTCTCAGATTCATATTGTTGGGGTTATTGAGGTGATTCCTATTCAAGATCCCAGAAACTACCCAGAACTGAGATGTTGATCAGCATATCGCTTCTCTCCTTCACGAACGTAGCAACTTTGCCCTGGGGAATGTTCTGAATGCTGCTATGCTGAAAAAAATGTGTCAGAGTTTTCCACACTTAATTTTAAGAGGTTTGAATAGGGTGGGCTGGGGGGAGGGCAAGGGGAGGAATGGAAGAGGAGGAGATTTGCCTGGAATCCCCTCTTCAAGAGGTAAGGAGTGAGCTGGTTAGTGCATCTTGATTCTGAAGCTTTCTTTCTTTTGTACCTTGCTCTGACTACTGCTTTTCCCGGCTTTTGAATGCATTTCCCCATTCCATTGGTCCCTTTGAGCTCAGCTCTTGCAGGTAGGTAGCATTTTAGAAAATGTTAGAAAAGAGTGAAATTTTAGTAAACACATAAAATTTTGTTTATTTTACAGGATAAGGTGGGTGTGAAGGGTTTTTCCCTTTAGTAAAGCACATTGTCGACTTGTGATTTCTTAATAGCAGATGGTTCAGAGACAGTGGATGGGAATAGGAGTCGGCTGTTCTTGATCTAATGACGTGGCAAAAGAATGGGGATGTCTCCTGCTTGGGGAGGGCAGATTTTTTTCCGTTGGTTTTCCTGCCTATGGATGAACAAGGCAGCCCACTCCTCTCGTAGCAGAGTGGAACTTCTTTTAGCCCGGGAAAAGAGCTTGCTTGTGCAGAGGTGGTTTTGTTTTTAATTTCTTGCCAGAATATAATTTTGGGGAATGAATGCATTGTTTGTATGACACACAGGTAGGTTATGGACAGCATCAGAGGAAAAAGGGAGAGATCTTCCAGAACCTTGCTTCCCTCATCCCACCTTCAAATTCTAGGGCAGGAAGTTTCTTTGCTTGTGTGAAATGAAAGCCAGAAACACTTCTTTTATCCAGGCACCGACTGATGTGTCTTTGGCCTCCCTCACAAGCAATCGTGGAGCTACCTTTTTATTTTGTTTTATTCGCGAGTTTAATGTAGAAATACGTTTGAGGGACGTAGGACGGGGACATCTTGATGACTGGTTTGAGAAGGGGTCTCTGGACCAGCAGAGCTGTCTCGCAGCCTGCCGCAGCTTCCCCCCGCTTCGGGAGGGACGTGTGAACGTAGACGCCAAGTGTGGCAGCGCGTGGCAGGGGCGCGAGGCGGCGCCGCCTCGAAGGGCCCCGCGCACGGGGCGCGCACGGCTCTGCTCCGTGCACCAGCCCAAGGGCCCCTGTGGATAAAGCATTAGGGTCTAGTGCTGTTTGCGTTGTTCTCCATCTGTACGACTCTGTGGGAGTGTCTCTGAGTTGGGTGTCTCCTCCCCTCCCGCTTCCTGAAGCAATTTATTGTTTGGACTTCTCTGAACAGTGGAAAGGTTAGTGGCTTTGTGGGGGGCCAGCGTCTCGTTTCACACGCTTGCTGGTCTCTGAACACATTCCTGTTGTATTAACGAAGACTTGAATTGAGCAATTGATAGATCTGTGGTGTTCAGACACAGGATACTAAGAGCTATGTTACTATTCTTAGTTTGTAAATTGTCCTTTTGATACCATCTTGTTTTCTTTTGTAGGTATAAATAAAAACACTGTTGTCAATAAACTGTGAACTTTGTCTTTATTTTTGGAGCATATAACAGTCTGTACCCCATTTTTTCCCCTCCAATTCTTACCAAAAAAAAAATTGAAGGAGTTAGAAACATCTATTGGCACCATACTGGATTTAAATAAAAATGTCCCCCTTGGTAGAATATTAGGAACTGTCACTGCAGGGGGAGGGGGAAGTGATGAGATGTCTGAGTATCTGTAGAATTGGCAGTTCCTTGTAATTGGGTGAAAGACATTTTTCTTGGAAGGTTACGGGACCTGACTAGAATGGCAGAGTGGAGTTGCAGGTGGATCCTAGTTCACAGACAAGTTCTGGAATGTCAGTGTCGGCAATGTCTGCTGTGTCGGAGGTGGTCACATGGGAAGTGGGTCTCTTTCTGATTTGACAACACTAAGTTCTCTTCAGCATAGGTTGTCATTAAGGCTGGAGATCCAAATGGGTAGTGACAACTTCCCTTTTATTCCTTGTGGTACTTCAGGGCTGGGTTGGAGGCATGTTTTGGGCGTGGATGCTGTGGATCAGGAGACTGCAGTATTGGCCAGCACTGCGTTCTAGCACTAGATTCGAGTAAGAAGAGGAGAGGATGGGGGAAACTGACTGAGGCAAAGTCCCATATGGGTCAGAAAGTGTTCCAGCTTTCCACGCCTCAGTGTCTTCTGGCATGGAGCTGAAACTCAGCCCTTTGCTTCGTCAACAAGGGGCAAGAGAGGAAAGCTGTGAGCCCAGAGCTTCATCCTCAGGCACTTGCTTTTGTGGAAACATCTTCAAATAGGCATTGGAAGGCTTAGCTTTTTTCCTTTTAGGACTGTACAATGAAAGAAAAAGACATAAATGAAGGAACTTCAGGGAATTAAACTTTTTTCAGTGTTTCAGAATATATATATACATGGAGCCAGCGCTGTTTGCCACCTTCCTTAATGACCTGGGTGCTGGGACCCTGCACCCTCAGCGACGTTACAGACCATACCAGCCAGGGCGGAGGGGTTGGTAACACCTGATAGCTTGTGCTGCTGTTCAGAGGCCTCTCGGCAGGAGGCACCTCCTCTTGGAAGGAGGTGCAGAGGGGAGCCCCGTGAGCTTTAGCAAGAGGGAAGGTCAAGTCCTGCACTTGGGGAGGAATGACCCCAGCCCCCGCGCACACTGCGGCCGACTGCCTGGAGAGGAGGTTGGCGGGGGAGCACCTGGTTAGCCTGATGGGAAGTTAATCAGGAACCAAAACAGTGTCTTTGCAGTGGAGGAGACCAATAGCCTCCTGGGCTGCTTAAGGAGGAGGAAGGTTTGCAGCAGGTCCGGGGAGCTGATCCTTCCCCTCGCCCCAGTGAGGCTGCAGCAGGAGTTCAGGGTTTGGCTCTGGCCTCAGCAATGTGGATGTACTGGAATGAGTCCAGTGAAGTGCCATAAAGACAATAAAGGCTTGAAGCATGTACAAGTAGTCCCATCTTTCTCAGCTGGGACTACTGAGCCTGGAAAGGAGAAGGCTCCAGGGATAATATCAGTACCTGAGGGGAGAGTAGAGGAGATGGAACAAGGTTCCTTTCGGTGGCACCCAGGGACAAGAGGCAGCAATGGGGGAAGATTGAAATATAGAAAATTAAATTTTGTGTTTAAAATGTTACTGGGAGGATGGTCAAACACTGGAGTGGGTGTCCAGTCTCTGTCCTTAGAAATAACTCAAAGCCTGACTGGATACAGCCCTGAGCAGGAGAGTTGGACTGGGCAGTCTCTAGAGGTGCCTTCAACCTCAACAAGGCTGTGAAAAACAAATTTTGGGGTCTGGAAATGGTATCTTTCAGCCCCTTCTTGTTTTAAACTGAAGGCAGCTCAGCTAGATTTGAAAACAAGATGAAGAAGAAGCTGCATTATATAAACATTCCTTTACAACGCTTTGGTATACAGGTTCTGAAGTCTGACCAAACAGATTTGTTTATGCCAGGTGTCTTTGGCTTTTTATGAGAATCACTGGTATTTTGTCTGAGCTCTTCTATTTGAACACTGTTCCCCTTTTGTTTTCTCCATATGATTTGGAAAATTTGTGGAAAAGCAAAAAGAAATGTAATTATCTTCCTGCTGTGATGTCTCAGGAGCAAATGTTTTTTCTTCTGCCTCCTGTATCATCCAAATTTTGTGATCTTACTACTAGTGATACAAGACTGGAAAGCAGCAGTTGTTTTTTTTCCTTTTGTTCCATTCCCCACAGCTGCAAGGGGTGTGGAAGTTTAACAAAATGCAGAAGGGCACAGGACACATTAATTGAGTGAAGCTGAAATAGGAGTTAAGTAAATAAAGGAGTTGATGAGGAGCACCATGATGGCAGTTTTACAAAGAAATTTTCTGGCTACAGATGTGTGTTTGTGACAGAAGGAAGACTTAATCCATAAAGGTCAGCCAGCTGCTCAGGGCTCCTGTCATCTTTCTGTCTAACATTCTCACTGCTGGTTTTGGCAGGCTAGTTCAGGAGTGTGAGGGAGGAGAGAGGTGTCCATGCAGCTAGACTTCATCAAGTTCCACCCTGCCAAACATAACAGCACCTTAAAGCGTGCTTTAGCCTAAACAAACCATAGCATGTTCTCCATAATTTAATGCCCTTGATCTTATTAGGTTTGTGAGCTCCAGTATGTAGCCATTTACCAAAACACAGCACTGAAGAGGAAGGGGCATCTTGCTTTGGAAAACAGAAAGCTGTCTTGGGAATGTAAGTGCTTTTCTGTCTTCCTACAGAATCAGTTCTTGAGAATGTTACATCTTTCTCTCCAAAAGAAAAAGTAGTCTTAAAATCTCTATGTGTCTGGTTGCTTACTCAGGTGTCATCTGCCTCCTGCTGTTTTCTTCTTCCCTTTTGTTTTGTTTTGTTTTTGCATGATTCCTAAGCTTTCAATTGTAGTTGGAAATGAATATATCTTAAATCATTATCCTGGGGTGGTTTTAAACCAGACTTATTTCTGATTAAATCTCTGCTTTGTTTCACATGCATGTCTAGATCCTTGTGAGCAGAGCTATCCATGTGGATTCATCAGATACTTTTTCTGGACTTTAAGTGGATAACATACATCACAAATATAGTACAGGATCAGTAAAATCATTTAAGGATTGACCAACGGCAAGCTGCACTGCACCACACACTGCAAGAATGCCTGTTGTGGACTTTGAACCAGCTCCTTCACCTACCTTTGGTGACGTAGAGATAAAAGAAATCACAGTAGAAGATGGTTTGTACCACCCCGGAAACTACCGCAATCTGGTCATAGAATTTCTCTGTGTGGTAGCGCCAGATCCAGTTGGCAATGTAGAGAGCGCGGTAAAGGCCCAAGAAGAAAAGGTAGTGAGTTGTGATGGTCTCCGCTTCCCCCGTCTTACTGATCATGAAGAGCTGGGGAAGGATAGCCACTGACTCCAGGTAGATGGAGAAGGTCCAGAGTATCTGTGAGATGAAAAAGGAGGCAGTGGAGAAGCTTGATGCTGGTTAATTTGCACTATGGCCCAAAGGTCTAAATTAGCGATCAGAGCATTGATAGCAAAGCAGGACAAGTAGTGCTCTAGGGGTTGCAGAAGACGGACCTGCTTTGTTGGGACTGAGAGTGCTGAGGCACTCTACTATGTAGAGCTGCTGAGCTGCTCTCTCTATGTTCTCTGTGGACTGCTTACCTTTTCTGCATGGTGCACCGTTAAAAATCTTAAGTATTCAATGTCCCTCTAGCTTTGCTGTATAATATCAGATGATCATTTACCTTCCCCTTACTTGGACGGCTGTTTACCTTCCCCTTTCGTGTTTTCCTTACCTCCAAGGGTGTAAAGCTGTGATTCTCCAGAAATGACAACCCTGTGACAGGGACCAAGAGGAATTCAAGGCGAAAGGAGTCATTCTCACTGTCGAATGTTTTCCGGAATTTCCCATAGATCATGTACACGGTGATGTAGGCACATAGCAAGAAAATTACCTGGGAGAGGAAAAGGAGATGGCAAGGTCTTACGTTTGATCACATCATCTGTGCTAAAAGAGAGGCTTAACTTAGCCTAGCTTTGCCAAAGTCAAAATCTGTTATCCTGGTCCTTATGGGCCTGTGCTGGGGTGAAAAAGGAGTGAACTCTTGCTCTGCGCTGACTTTCCACCACACACGTTTGCTGGAATTCCCTCCTCACTACTGCTGGAGATATGCCAGTGGTCAAGTTAAGTACAGATGACCGTTTTGTCTCGCCATGAGGATCACACTTGTTTGAGCTCTTTAAGGCGCTATGTGAAGAGCTTCCCTTGGTAGCAGCCAGCAGTTAGTGCCTCTGCTGTGGAAGGAGACCGGGGCTTGATTCAGTGTTTTGCCTGGTCTTGGTGGTACTAACGGTGTGGTGGGATCCACTTTTTCCTTCAACACAGAGATGGGATTTTCTGCTCTCTGGGCTTCTTGTCAATGGAGGGATGGTGACACCAAAGGAAAAGTCTTTCTCTGACCTGCCCATGTGCAGCACACTGTGGCTTCATTGGCCTTATGAGAAGTGTGGGAGATAGGTGAGGAAGATGCAATTGCTCTTTCCTCTCCCTTAGTGGACATTTTCCCTCACATTCCCTGAGGAACCTGAGCTGCTGTGGCTGCTTGTGCTAGAATTTCTCCCTCTCCTTACCTTCATCACGGTGTTATAGACGGATATGAAGTTTGTGAACAGGTCCAGGTAGCGGGTTGTGAAGACAAGGGCAAAAAGAATCTGACTTTTCCCAGAGATACCTGCAGCGCAGGGAGAAAAAAGTAAGGGAAGTTATTGTGCAAGATGGACTCTTTCAGGCTTTTTTTTTTTTTTTATGGGAGAAATGGTATTTGTAGGGGTGGTTATCAGGGTAGGGATCCCTTTCTAGTGCTCGTGGTGTTTGGTAAATCACAGTACACTGAGGAACTCGTTGGATGTGGCAGTAAGTGCCTATCGCACCAGTGCTGGGCCTACCTGAAGTTGTGCCCTGCCAGCACTCATGGCCAATGCTCACCTGAGCCAGACCTGTCCTGGTGATGGGTCATCTGGGCCAGGGCAGGTCATGGCATTGAGTATTCACCCGTCAGGGCTAGATGGAAGCCAAGAGGGTGCCAGAGTGCCCAAGCTACGTTAATCAGGGATGTTGCTCTAATGGGGTTATCGTCTCCATTTGTTCTTTTAATGAGGGAATAGTGATGATAAAGAATAGCCCAAGCAGGAGTCCTGGTAACTCCAGACCCACATCTGAACCAGGCCAGAGCCTCCCTACATGGTAGGACAAACTCGTTCTGATGCCCTTGGGCCCTGCGTTGAACTGTTGGGAACAGCTCTTGGTTGGCAGATTCACTTCTTTGGTCAGTTCAGTCCTTACTGTCATGCAAATGCATTTCTTTTCCCTTCATTGCCCCCTTTGCATGCCTGCCTACCTTGTCGTGGGTTTATGTGGTGTGGCATTTGCCACATTAGGGAAAAGCTGAGGGATCAGGGAGCAGCCCACGGATGCTGTCAGTGCTTAGTCACCAGTGGTTGGGCCTCCAGCATGAGAAGCAGCACGGAGAGGATGGCAAATGCAGTAAAATCATAGAGTTTTTCTACCTGTGATAACTGCTGTGGCACAGCAACCCAGCCCTGAAATCCCTTAGGAGAGGAGCTTGTGAACTCAGATCAAAATGCTCCTTCAGGAAGCAACTGCTTGAATTTCCTTGCACAGGCTCCCTCAGCAGCTCCCGGGGAGGCCCTGGTACCTGCCTGCCGGCTCCCGGGGCCTCCTTCCCAAAGCAGCGCCCACAGGAGCCGAGACATCTTGTCCTGCTCGTCTCTTCAGCCCAGGCAGATCCGCCAAGGCCCTGATGATGAACAGCCCCCACCTCAGCTGCTGCCCTGAGCCCTGCGCAGCGCGCTGGGTGTCGGAGCGGGACGCGCAGAGCGCTGGGACGTGTCTGCTGCTCCCCGCGGCCAGCTGGCAGCACGGGGCTGGCGGCCGCGGAGCGCTCCTCGGGGAGTTCTGCTGCCCTCAGACAAGGCGCCTCCGTTGCTTTCCCTCTGCATTTCTTTTGCTGGTTTTGCTGCAGCCACATCTTGCTGTGTTTGTGTTCCACCTCTTTGCAGCCACAATATCCACCCCTTTACTTCATCACCCCAAAACAAACACCTGTGCCGAGGCTCTGCGCCTTGCCACATCACATCCTTCCACCACATCCATCTCCCTCCTGGAGGGAGAAATCACCCTGGGCTGGGATGGATTTGCTGGCAGCTTCTACAAAGGCCCCCAGACTTGTCAAAAAATTAAGATGGATCAGCAAAGAACAGGAGAAAGATGGACAAGAAGAAGAGTGGGATCTTGGAGAGCTGCAAGGAGAGGGAAACTTAATTCTGTGCGAGGACCCAGGCCAGGAGGGGTGACTATCACTAGCCTGGGCAGCCCCCATTTCACCTCCCCTGCCCACACACCTCCTCTCCATGACCTTCTCGCTTGGACCTCTCACAAAGTTGCCCTCCAAGAAGGGACCCTCTCCTTCCCCACTGTGAAAAGAAAAGGACATGGGAGTGGGTGGAGAAAACTCACCGGCGCAGGACTTAGACCTCTGGATCTTAAGCAGCAGGATGATAATAGCCAGCAAGTGGGAGATGTCTCCCAGGATCCGGAAGACGTTCATTGCTACACAGGCTCCTCGGAGGCAAAGCAAGCAGGGTGTTTGCACAGGGCTAAGATCTAAGGCTTCCCCAAAGGTTGTCGTTTGGTAAAATTCAAAAAATCAGCAGGATTTTTTTTTTTTTTTGCTCTAGCCTTGATCAAATAGATGCTCTCTTCCAACTGAGCTTTCTTTTTATCTGTGTACGGATTTTTCTGGTGGAGGAAAATTCAGGCTCCTTCTATGAAGAAACACCCGTTCTCCCTGCAAGTTTTCTCTTCCAGGGTAAACTGTCCCCCTTGCTTAAATTTACCTCCAGGTAGATTTTATCTCCACCAGCACCAGTTTGCCCTCTCTGCAGCCCCAGCTCTCTCCCCTCCAGGCTGATCTCCCAGGCAAAGTTGGGTTTGTCCCCGAGCAGGACTCAAGCTAAGTCTGCTCAGCAATCCCAAAGCCAGCACTGGGTGACGTGGCTCCTGGCTGTCCTGGGAGGAGAGAAAGGAGGAGGAGGCGGGAATAACCGCGCTATTTTTCCTTTTTCTTTTTTTTCCTCTTCCTCTTTTTTTTTCCTTTACTTGTCTCAAATTACACACGGAAGCGTTCTTAAAGGGGATAAGGCAGACGGAAATTATTATCCCTAATCTGGGGTTGGGGAGAGAGGGGGAAGACGGAACAGTCCTCTGAGTCTCAGGCTTTTGAGGGATGGTGACGCTCCCTTTGGACACATTTATCTCCGCTCTGCTCTGAGCTGGGCAGCCCTGTGTTGACTCCAGCACTTTCTGGGCAGTGATTCTCCAGCCTAACAGAAACTGCTATTAGGGAAAAACTTCCTGGCACTCGCCCAGAGCTCCCCTACGCTAGTAGATGAAACGAAGGGGGTGGGAAGAGATTAGAATTGAATGTTTTCGGCTTGCATGAGTTTTTACAGTGCGACCGTGGCTCCTCGGGTCTGCCTGGGCTCGGCAGAGGGCTCCTCTCCCTGCTCGAGCAGCCCAACACTGCAGCCCTCCCCAGCTCTGCACGGCCCCCTCGGCTGCTCCGGGGACCTTCATCTTCCCCAGTATTTTAGGATGCTTCCTGGCTTTGCTCGTCACACTGGACGCTGGGGCTACCTGACACCAAATGCTGATTACACTGCTCCAGACTGTAGCCATTTCCCTTGAGCACTGGACACTGAACTAAGCAGCCCTCAGTGCAGACAGCGCTGAGGACACCCGGCGCTGCACACCGCTTTGGGCGCCCTCGTGCAGAGCAGGGCACCGACTTGTGGTTGTTCCTCCAAAAGAAGTGTGGATTCGTGAGGAAGCAGCTGGAAAAGAGCCTGGGGATTGCCTCAGCTGTGGACAGGGAAGCTCCGGAGGGAGGGAGGAGGGAACGTGGCTTGTGTGTTGGCTCCCGGATATGAGCTGGAAACCAGGAGCATCCAAGAGCTCAGGCTCAGAGGAAAAAAAGTTCTCCAAAAGGCTATTTTTAAATATACTTCACTGAAAATATTGATCATAGATTTCTGTAAGTGGATTAAAAAACATGTAATGCACGTGTTGTGTGAAAGAAGTACGTATGTACTATCATTTGAGTAGATTTAACAAAAAGGAAAGGATATTAGTAGTGACTTTGTTACAGGGTTTTCATTCATTGCGAAGCAGCCATGGGCAACCAGTCTACTTGAGATAAGTCTTGTTCTTGCATCAGAGGTTAAGCTGTGAAGAGCAAAGGGTCTCGCTGGACCAGCTGGGGGATGAGGACCTCAGCATCGAAACGGGTTCAGCAATAGGAGAGCACTACAGGGCCTTTTTATTACCTAATTGCTACTATAAAGTCCCTTTAATATAACCATGACAAATTGTTTAATTTGTTACCTTATCCCCAGGCAAGTTGTATCTGGCCATTGGGCTAATTTTGCCCCTCTGTGGCTGCATGACCCCTGTTGCTCTTGTCCGGAGGCCGGTTTTGGAGGCTGATTCCTCTGTCCCCGGGCTTTCCCTGCAGCGGTTTCTTCTGTTTTTTCTTTCTTTGGCATGTCCTTATGGGCTCAGTCTGGAGTAACATCCTTAATGATTAAAGTGTAAAAATATTATTCCTGGTGCTAACAAGTTTATTCATGTTTCCAGACTCCTTTCTGAATACATTTGCATACATTTCCTCCTTGCCCATTAGGCTGCCTGCCGTGTTTTCCCTCTTTGCCTCTACAACACCTGGCGTACTGGGCTTTTCCAGACGGGGTTTTCAGGTTTGGCTAGAAAACACTTGCTCAGCCTAGTGAGCAAGTGGGAGAAGGGTTTAGACTAAAGGACGATGTCGGAAGGGAACAACTGGCTATAAAGTGGCGGTAACTCCGTCTGAAACCAGGTTTCCAGCCCCTGGTACAGAGACATCCTGGACCTCAGC
>NW_010577772.1:54384-74409 GCF_000705375.1 Tinamus guttatus
CCTGGGAGACTTCTGCCCTAAGGGGACAGCGTAGCCGTAGCCTTGTGATCTCTGCGCCGAGGACGACAGCTGGTGGCTGTGAATAAACCAGTGGTGGGTACTGGCAATGGAGTGGGTATTGCTCCGTGGGACTCGCTCCGTTTCCCTGGGTGCCCTCTCTAAACTCAGCGCGAGCCCCTTGCTGGGTCTCCCTCTGCAAACTCTTCTCATTGGTTTTAGGAGCCCCTTGGTCACCTTGGTGCTCTTCACATCTTCACCAGTGAAGAGGTAAGACTCTTGCCGGTGGCAGGGATTTATTCTCTTTACCTTAGGCCTTCCACAGGACCTAAGCAGAGCAGCCCAGCCTGCCAGCCCTGCTTTTATTTCCAGCTGTGGCCCAGGTGCCACCAGCCGAGGTGACAGTCAGAGGGGTTTGTGTGAGTAGCTCAGGAAGTGTCCCGAGGATTCGCTGGAGCTGGAGCAGGCAAAGGGAAAACACAGAGAAGGGGGATGGCAGCCCTAGCTACGATACGGCGGTGGGGTCGGGGTCTCCCTGCAGGACGTCCCCGCGGGCCGCGTGAGCCCCTGACGCCACGTGGGCTGCCTGCAGGGCGATTGGCACTGGGCCACCGGGCGCTTTAAAGAAGAAAAACTGGCACACACAGTGGGAACAAGTAAAAATAACCTTCCCTCCTCCCCACCTCGTTCCCTGCCACAACATCAAGCGCCTCGCGCTGGGTGTCTCCCTGCCTCCCAAAATAATGCCGGGCGCTGCCACTGCCGTGCTCTGTGATGCTCCCTCCATGCCTCCCGTTTCCATGGCGACTGCAAGGAATGTCACCAGGGTGACAGGGAGGAGAGGGAGTTGGCATTTGGCATTAAAAATGGGAATTTGGAGTTTTTTTTTTCCCATTTTTTTCCTTTCTCCATTTGCTAGTTTGGGGGAAGTCATTCTCCCGAGGGAGCAGCAACTTCTTTCAGAGCTGCTTTCCTTCCCAGGCCCTTCCCTGATCCCAGCTGCTTGGCCAGGAGGAGGAGGAGCAAAGGGCAGTTGTCTCGCCTGCTCAAGCACGTGCCTTCCGCCACCAGCAAGGCTCTTGCCCTGAGGAGCTGCTTGGTGGGGAGCCCCCCTCCATTCCCGCTCGAGGCTGTGCCTTGGGGCACCTCTAGCCCACGTGGGCCCCATGAGCCCCCTCTGGAGGCCTCATCCCAGGCGCTGCCTCCTGCTGCTGGAAATGCTGTGGACAGGGAAGCGATTCGGCACCGCTGGCCGGGCCAGGCCAGGCCGGGTGGCCTCCGGCCCTGCTTGCATCCCACTGGGACTAACGGCACAGATGGAGAGCAGCCTGGTACCCCGGGCACTGGTGGAGGGAGGCTGTGCCCGGCACCTGGGGCAAAAAACGGGACTTCGTGGAGGGGCGGTGGAGGGGTCTTGGCGCATGCTGAGGGGCCAGAGCTGCTTCGGTGGCAGTGCTCACAGCTGGCTGTGCCCAGGGCAGTGCTCCTGGGCTTGCAGCGGACGTGGCTGGGGTCCCAGCAGCGGCTTCGGGCCCCGTGGTGACACCGGACTTCACCTCAGGCAGGACGGGGCTCTCTCGCCTCGCCAGGAGCTCCTGCGTCCACCCTCCATCCCTCCGCCTCCCGCATCCCCACAGCAGCATCGGGAAAGGTTGGCGGAGTGGGGCTATTTTTGGGAGCATCTCCCTGGCAACGGCTGCCACCACCGTCTGTGGTGGCTTTTCCATAGGTGCTAAAATATTCCATGCTGCTTATTAAAGCGGGTGCTGGTGGAGACGGGCGGGGGTGGGGAGTGTGAGCCACCCCACTGCCGGGGCTGGGGGCATGGCCGGCCTGGAGCACGTGCGGGGACGGGGTGGCCAGTGCCGGGTGGCTTCCTCGAGGTGACGTCCCCCAGGTCCTGTGTGGTGGCACCCACCATGCCAAGGCTCATCTGCATTGCCAGAGGCAGAGCCAGTGGGCCTAAGGTTGGAAAGACGAAGGGAAATGTGGGTACTGGGTGTCTTCAAGTGTCCTTCCCAGGTGTACTGGCTGCGGAGAGGTTTTTGGGGTGATCAGGAGCACTAAGGGATAAGAAGAGAAAAAGATCAGCAGTGAAAAGCAAAAGTGAAGGTTGAGCAGCTGCTTGGATGCCCAAGTGCCTCGTGGCTTCCTCTCTTGCCAAGATGGGGCCGGAGCCTCTTGGTGGCACCAGCGGAGAGGGAGCAACTTGCCCAAGGTCACACAAGGGAGCTCTGGCGTCGCCAAGAAAGGAGCCAGGGCTCCCTTTCTTGCTTTTGCTGTTGCCTTCAGCATGAGGCAAGAGCAGGCAGATCTCTCGCTGATAAAAGTCGCTGGGAAGAAAAACAGACCCTGGTGCTCAACACAATCTCATGGCTTGTTCCTCATGTGTCCTCTGGTCCCAGAGCACTTCCAACACTGCCCTGAAATTTCACTCCCAATGGGGTAAGAGAGGGACAGGAGTATTTTCATCCTACAGGAGGAGGAGTGAAATTGACTGCCGAGACACCGGGGGCAGATACAATTTCACATGGGGAGCAGCAGCCCCAACCTTTCAGGGCTGCAGCTGCCCTCCATGTGCGTGGACAGCCCTCACATGTGCACAAGATCCCCTTGATGCCACCCAGAGGCTGTGCCCAGAGGGCCCGGCGGGGAGCAGTGCCCCGCTGCGGCCCCTCTGCTCCCCAGCCCTGCCGTGCTCGGGCACCTTGCGGGCGCCGCTCCGCAGAGCAGCTGCGGGTGGGCTGGGGCGAGCTGGCTGCTTGCAGGATGCTGGCTGCTCTCCCCATTTGCAGCTGCTAATCCGCGCTGAGGGAGGCTATAAATACCCTGTTCTCCTGATGTTACTTTTCCAGGTAGGTGCGGGCTGCGCTCGCTGCAGCGACACTCGGGAGGGCGCGTGGGGGATCGCTGTGGGGGACGGCGCCGCTGCGCTGCTTTGGGTGAGGATGAATCCCACATGCTGGAAGGTCGCAGGATGGTTTGGGGAGGGGAGGAGGGTACAATCCCTGCAGGACAGGATCCAGGTGATAATCTATGATTTTCAATCTTTTTTTTTGATTCATCTAGGTTTTCAACAAGCTGAGGCCCCCCCCCGCCAACAACAGCTTGGCTCTCCACAGGCTGTGGAGACTGAGTTGATGGGCCAGCAGATCCCCCGTGGCTCTCCAGGTTGGATCAATGAGAACTTGATTTCAGTGATGCCAGAATGCAGCTTATGCTGATGTCTTAATGCTGGGAATGGTAGATGAGACACCAAGATGGAAAACACGTCCAGCCACCATTGTTGATCTGGCACGTGGTTGTCCCCAGGAAGGCTGTGCGTATTGCTGGTGTCTGCAATGTCACAACCCCCTTAAAGTATCCATCTTCCCTCCAAAATGAAAGGGACATCTTCAATCCTTGGCACTGGCATAAGGAAGCCCATTACGTCTCCGTCTCCATCTCTCTTTTACCTCAAAGAGATAAAAGCCCTAGAGAGGTTGCAGGGAGTGAAGGAGCCTCAAGGAAGTTTCCAGGGAAAAAAAAATGCAGTGGGGCCAACATGTGTCAACCCTGAAGGCCCTGAATGAGCTCCACAGTCATACCACAGCATCCACAGCCGATGCTGGGTGAAGCAAGTGGCTTGGACGTACGCGGCAGGTCTTGCGCACCTATTGCGACCCAACACGCAGGAGCAGCTGGTGTGGGGAAGACGCCAGGCTGCGTGTCTGGCATGTCGCTGGGGCTATGGCATCTCCGCAACGGGGACCTTGCAGCAGTTCTCCGCTGAGCTGCAACATAAAACACACTGTGAGGGGGCAGGGACCAAGCCCGGCTCTGACTGGTCCCTCCGTGTCCTTGTTTCCATACCAAGCTTTGCCTGACCTGGGCCGGACAGCCAGGGGCATTGCCGAGCAGAGGATCTGGCCATAGGCGCTGGCAGATGGGAACCACTTGTGCCTCAGGGCCAGGAAACTCATGGTGACATCCCACAACCTCCAGCAGAAGCTCTGCAAGAGCCAGGGAATTAGATGGAGAATATGGTCCTCTCTCAGAGCGAGGTCTGAGTTCAGCAGTCTGGAGCCATGTGGAAAAAAAATCTTGCCCATGGCTATTTAAGCCTCTGGCAATAGGCTGGTGGCCAGTTCCTGCCTCCCCGGGGGCTCTCTGGGGGTTTGCCGCTTCCCCCTGCTTTTGGTTGCACTCTCCTCTCCCCCATTGCAGCTCTGCAGTGTGTATCCATGGCTCTGAGATCACACGCGAGGATGGGCTAAAGTAGCGGAAAGCTGTTGGATCCTACCACAGAGTTACTGACTTCTTAGCTACAGACTGCATAGCAATCAGAGAGGGGGAGAGAGAGCCAGAGGAAGAGAGCAGGAGGAAAAGGAGAGCAAGAGTGGAGGGCAGAACAGTAGGGATGGCACAGAAATTTTTGAAATAGAGAAGGGGGATACAGCAGGCAAGGATAAATAAAGAAAGGGAAGGAGAGAGAGACAGGCAGAAGGGAGAGACCAGAACTCATCGCCAAGCTGCAGCCACAAATCAGAGCTCCGTGGGATGGAAACTCCTGAGAGCAAAAAATGCTGAAGAGAGGCAGAGGCAGAGGAAGAGGAAGAAGAAGAGCACTGGCATGAACAGGGGAGAGTTAGGAGAAGAGCAAGTCACGGGGAGGAAGTAGCTACTTGAAAGAAAAGAGGCAAGAGAGGGCTGAGGAGAGTCTTCCCAGATTCCTTCAGCCCAGGCGAGCTGAGGATTTTCATGGTGAGATGGAGAAATCACCCGCTTTTCCCTTCCTCTGATGTTGGCTCTCCACGGCTCAAGCAGGGAGCAGCTACCGGCAGGAGCTGGGTAAGAGATGATGCTGGTTAGCATTACTCCCGTTCGTGGCATGATAATGGGAAGGTTTTTCCTCTGAAAATAATGTACTGTTTCATCCGCGCTAGCTCTGAGGAGCAGCTATAAATATAACTTAGTGAGATATGCATGGCTTCATGTGAGTGTGCTAGTGAATAACAAAGTTGACTGTGTGCATTGCATATGTAAATACAGAAAGCGAAGCGTATGTGTGTGCAAACGGGCAGAAACTCACACCTGTTTGTAACCTCCCTAACTTTCCTCCTTCCACCTCCTCGCATGGACTTTGGTTACTTTGAAGGTAACTTTTGCATTTTTTTCATCTTCCCATATTTTCTTAGCTCCTTCTCTCGCAGGGCTGAGTCTTGTTTGCCTGTCATCTCTCCTAGCTGCCACCATCCACTCCTAACGTGTGATGGTCCAAGCTGTTTCCCTAAGACAGCCTGGAGAAGAGTAGACCTGGAGACCCTGTGTCCATCCTCAGTGATGTCAGGCATGATGGGGGTTGGCACAGATGCATGGGCTCTCCCTTTGTCCGGGAAGCTGTTTGGGCTCCCAAACCCATCCCTGGCTCCTTTGCATTCATGCTCTTCTTGTCTCTGCTTGGCTGAGCTTGCTAGTGGTGGTCTGTCATTCCCCAGCTCTTCCAAATACTGCTTTTTGGACATTGTAAGCAAAATGAGGGAGAAACAGCGCCCTTGCTCCTCACTGGCATCCTTGTTGGAACGGGGCTCTTCAGGCAGGTTTGCATGGCCAGGCAGGTCACCCCGGCGGTCCCTAGCACTGGCATCAGCCCTGATGCCCTCTCCCCTAGGCAAAGAGCACGGAATAACAGAAGCCCCTCAGCCAAAGGCCTGGAGCCTTCCATCCCCGGCACCCACCCTGACTTTATCCAGGCAAAGCAAATGGAGGCTCCAGGGCCTCTTCCTTCTCCTTGTGCCCCTCCAGGAAGGGGCACTGTTCCCAGGAGGAAGGAAGCAGGACAGGGGTATGTCGGGGGCTGTGAGGTTACCGGTGTAGGGACACCCAGTGCTGCCTGCTACCCAAGGGCAGCGATGGGGCCAGGAATACACTGCAAGTTGCCTGGATGTGCTCCGAGCTGCCTGCAAAGGGCAACTGTTGGCAGTGTGTGCGGGGGTGGACAGGGCATGAGGAGAGCCCTCCAAGCCTAGGGCGGGTGTGCAGCTCCCAGCCTCCCTCTGTTTGCAATGGCATCTTCAGGAGGTGCTGGGCCTGTGTGGACAGGCATGATGATGATCTGGAGCCAAGGAGGCGGTATGGGGGTGCGAGGGGCAGAGTGTCTCGCCAAAGACATTGGGATCTGCCCCATCCTCATCAGCTAGCACAAATGGTGCCCACAGAAGCCTGAGTCACCTGAGCATGTGGCCCACTCTGCTTTGCTTTTGCTAACAATAATAATAAATATAGGAGGAATATTTACTTTATAAGGGAAACATGAGTCCCATAGGGGCAGTGAATGATGAGGAAGGCAAGAGACAGAGGGGACAACATTGCTGTGGAGGGTTGCTGTGGAGAGAACATGCAGAGCTCTCCTTCCTTCTCCTCAGATGCCCAAATCTGCTGCATTGGTTGAGGGCCTGGCAGAGCCCCTGCCCTCATGGCCTCCCCGTGTGGCTGGTGAGGAAAGCTGAGGAGCCCCCAGCAGTCCTGCACAGTGAGGTGGTGGTTAGGGGAATTAGGAGGTTGTTTGGTGGGACTTGTGCCTGCTGGCGTCTCTGGTCATTATCCCACTCCGAGCTCCACCGTGGACATCCTTCTGGGGTGAAGCACCTTGGCTGTGCCCACCCTAGGACGCCCCACTTCATGCCAGCCTGCTCTTGTTGACACCCTCCTTGCAGCCCCGCTTCACTCAGCTCGGCGCCATGAGGCCGTCTTGGGTGACCCACAATAAGTCCTTCCCCGTCAGCTCCTCCCGGAGGATTTCCCCGGGGCTGCCTGCCCCGCTGCGCTGCACTGCGCTGAGCTGCCGCCTCAACTTGTCCACGGGCCTCCACCCACAGGGCATGGGATGGCATCGCCCTTGGGAGAGTGCCGGTGACGGGACAGAGGACACAGTAATGGACACCTGGTTGGGTGTCCGCCGCTCGCTGACATCAATGCCGATGCACAGCGGGGCGGTTAATAGCAATCTGCCTTCAGCAAGTTCCAACTTTCCTGTGTTGTTCCGTTAGGCCACTGGGTAGTTCAATCCAGCAGAGCGGCCAGGGATCAATAGATGGATGCTTGTGTCTTAGTGATCGATCCTTATTCATAAATGCGCAGCTTCCCAGCCTCCTACTAACATTCCTTTTTTTTTTTTTTTTTTTTTCTGTGAATGGTAAAAATTGACTGAAGCTGCCTTAGTGTTCCTTGCCGCACTGCAAAATCCCTTATGTCTAAATTAACGTTCTCCAAAAATGTTGCTTGTGCACACTTTAAAGAGCTGGAGGGGCCTCAAGCAGTGCACAGAGGCCCAGGCACTGATTTCCCTGCTCAAATCACGGGAGCTTTACCAGGAATGGTCAGGCGGGAAGTCTCTTTTGAAGAGAGATGGTGATTCCTCTGTCAGGCTGTGGCTCTGCATGGGCAGGAGCTGCTTTTGAAACCACCAAGCTGCCGTGCAGCTCATACCCAGGGTCAGCAGCGGGGCTCACGCCAGGGATGCAGCTCAACACAGCGCTCTGAGCATGATGGTTTCTCAGGGCCTTTCAGTCTGTGTGGGAAATGCCATCAGTAAAGGTCTCAAGCTGGCTGCAGTAAGATGAAATTTTACTCCATGAATCCTAGGCTTGCTTGGATCTCTCCCCGGGATGGGATGGGGCAGGATAATTTAGTTTTCATGACAAATGTTGAGGTTCCAAGTTCTGTTTCGTCCATGCAGAGAGGCAGCAAGACCTTAGGAATGTCTGTACAAATGAAACCATGCTGAAATGACTGGTTTCAGCTGGAATCACTCAGGTTTTTCATTTGGTTCTCTCCCTTGGACATCTCAGACACGTCCAACAGACAAGACAGCCTTGTGGCCTGTCAAGTGAGTGGGAAAGGTTTCAGGTGGAAGAGGTAATGTGGCAAGGAAAGGCTGTGGTGTGAGGCTGCAGCAAGAGACTCACGACTCATCTGTGCCCAGAATGGTGGACCACAGAGCTGGAGAGCAGCCAGGGCATCGCTCTGCAGAAATGCACCAAGTTTGGTCCTGCATAAAGAGAGAGGAGCCAGCTTTGTAAACATCAGCAAGTGACCAGAGATAGGTGTACCTCAGGGGATGTCCTCTTGGGAACTTGGTCATAGTCAGTTTGTCTCTAGGAATGGCTTTGGCATGGACCTATCCAGGAATTTGAGGGAGAAGCTGCCACCCAGGATGGGAACCTCCTTGGGCTGGCACCAGGCTAGTTTGTCACCATGGCCTTAGCCTTAAAGATCCCAAGCCAAAATGTCCAAACAGTCTTATGCCATAATCGCTGTCTGCGAGAGAAGGGAGAGCAGGGCAAAGGGGCAAGTTATCCTATGGATTTCCAGTTGCTCACACCTCTGACCTGGGAAATCCTGCTGCCTGAGGAGAAGCCAGCCCCCTCTGCCGTCACGAAGGGCCTGCCCCTCGCAGTCTGGACTCCTGTTTTATTTCTATGGCAACATTTCTACTGAAACATCTCAGAGAGAGCCTGGCGCAGCATGAAAACAAAGGAGGCAGCGTCCCCCCGACTCTGTCCCCTGCAAAAGGAGCAGAGTGAAGACCCTGCCACCCCTCCTCACTCCCTCCCTGGTGAGCAGTGGGAGCGCGATTGGCAGCCAACCCATCCACTTAATGGAGCCAGTATGTCCCCGACCCCTGGGAAGGCTGTGGGGGGCCCAGAGAAGAGCGTGGTCAGCCAGGTGTCTGGGGGCGCTTCCTCTGCTCCGTCACCCATGCAACGCGAGCATGGTCTTCCCCTCTGCCTCTGCTACCTTTTTTTTTTGCTCCTTTCCCTGACTTGTCTTGGTTTTGCCCTTTCTCTCTTCTGCTGCCCTCCTGCTCTGGACAGTGACTGCTTCTACATGGACAGAGAGGGGCAGCAATGGGGACACTCAAGATTTGTCTGGTTCTGGCCTCTTCTATAACAACACAAGTGCCCGTTTTTGACATGAGAACTGGTGAATAGGGGTTGTTGAAGATTGGTTATGTCACAGGTGTGAGGCTCACCATCAAGGATAAGTTCTCTGTATCTTTCCCTGTTCCCACAACAAGAGTCCTTACTTCTTCCTTTCCCCATCCCACCCCATTTCTCAAATTTGCCACATAGCCGCAGTATGGGTATGGGGACTGGAAAGTAGACAGAAGCATTTGGGACAAGCAAGCGCTCCGACCCCTAGAGAATCTCGGCAGTGCTACAAAGAGGCCATGCCTCCAACAGGACTAGACTTGGTGGTCCCAGAACTCCTCTCCTGACTGTCCCTGTTGTTCCAGGACCAAAAAGCAGCCTCATATGCTGGTTGAGGTGACCAAGCACACAACTCTCTGCCCGATGCTGCCAAAGTTGAGGATAGCACGGAGCAACAGTGATTCGTTCAGCAAAAGCAGGGAGTAGGCAGCAAGCCTGTGAAAAACAGGAAGGCCATCCGGAGTAGCGGCACAATCATAATAACCCGCAACAACGGGGAGAAACCACAGGTGTGGAAGCAGGCTGTGTCTAAACACTGCTGCCGTCTCGCACAGCCCTTCCCCTGCCGCGTCAACGCCGGAGCTCGCCGAGGGAAACAGCAGCCGCGGTGCTGCTGCCTCTCCGGCCACGTCCTGCCCCGGGCACGGCCGCCTCTGCGGTGCCACCTCACGGAGCAGAGCGGGAAGGGGGTGGATGTGCTAAGGGGCAGCTGAGGCTTAGCCTGGGGTGCACCAGCGCTGCCCTCAAAAGGCTTTGGATCATGCAGGGGTGTTCAACGGGGCTGAGTAAGCTTCGTCCGTGAGGCATTCACTTGTTTCAACAACCCCTTTCCAATGGGGCGCAGTTGTGCGGCTCGCCTGGGCGCTGCTTAAGCTCTTTCTGGCTGCCTGGTGGAAGAAACTTTCCCCTTCCTTGCAGAAGCAGAAGTTCGGATCACGGCAGGAGACCGGCGGCTCTGCTGGCGTTTGTGCTAGAGCAGGCCCCCAGCCTCATGGGACTTCAGGGGACCCAGGTTTTTTTTTAATTAAGTTTTCACTGATCCGTTACCACTGAGCAGCCAGGCCCAGCTTTGAGTTCAAGCCCCTTTGCAGGGCCTCAGTGCTGGGCCACAATGGCCTCCTCTCCTAGATGGTGGCTGGGTACAGAGAGGGTATCGCTGTGAGGGCTGCTCATTCAGCGCCTTTGTTGCTGGTGCTGTTATTATTATTATTATCATCAATATCTTTCATAACCTATTTTTAGGACTCTGCTTTGCCAAGCACTTTGCACAGGCCCAGGGAGAAAACCCCTGCCCTGCCAAGGTTGCAATCAAAGCAGACAGATGGATGACGTTAGCTCCCCGTCAGCCCCCCCTTTTTCCCATGCTCGAATAACGATCCCCGTCCTGGTCTAGCTGAAAGCCATGGAGAGTCCCCATGCGGATGGCCCTCGTGGCCAGGCCAGCGCGGACTTGGGGATGGGCTGCGTGCCAGGGAGGAGCAATGGGGCACCAGGGCCCGGCAGCGCCACTGGCAGCACCTGCGCATGGGCAAGGGGCTGCACCATTGGCGAGACTGCCCCGGCGTTTCAAGCTGCCCGGGGACACGGACGTGTGGGAATAGCCATTTACTGTCCTGCACCTTGGTGGCCGAGGGGTCCTCCCCTGCTTCCCTTTCGCTGAGGCTCCTGGCAGGCGGGATGCTAAATGCAAGGAGGTCCTTCACCAACTTTTAGACGCCCCGTCCATGTTGTGTAGTCTCTTCTGCGGTTATAAAGAGAGCAAGTGCAGGGAACTATATATAGGGGGAAATGCAGATCTTATTTGAAAAGATTTAGTGCCTGTGACTGGCACCTTTTATCTGAGCCAGGAGCGTATGGTAATAGTGTGGTTGTGACTGTATGATGAGTTTTGTGCTATTATTTGGAGCATTTTTTATAGTCCCAGCTCTTGGGGTGATGTGATTAGGTAAGGTGCCATTTTTGCTATTATAGCTGTGCTGAAAAGCTGAAGGATGTGATCTGAGGGCACTCCAGTCATCCGCAAAGTGGAAACCTAGGAGACACTACATTTGCTCAGCTTTTAAGCTCTTGTGATTTTCTCACCCCTCCTATAGGGCCCAGTTCGTTATTTTGGCAGCTATGTATCTCAGAGCTTTCTTTGGGAGGCAATGGGACATGCTCTGGGTCCTGGCTGCTGGAAAACCTCTGCTGCCTTTTGGCCAACAACAATATCCATAAAGGTGTTTGAATTCTTTAACTTCCTTGAATGGCAGCAACTAAGATAACACCCATCTCTCTCACTCCAGGGAATGAAGCAGAGACTTCTCCTGTGGGTCACCCCAGCAGCATCCTCTCCTTCCCCACATCCCAGCACTGCTGGGCACCCCCACGGCCCGGGCGCGCGTGCGGCCGGCGCTGCCGTGGGTGCCCACGCTGCGGCCCCGCTCAGAGCGGCTGTCGCGGGGCCTGCGCAAACAGAGCGGCCCTCGGGGTGGGCTCTGTGTCATGCAGGGAGGCGTGGGAGCCGAGGGGGGGATGCTGTAACCTTTCTGTGTCTCTTAGTGACTTTGTCATCCCGGGGATCTTTGTGTACGTCCCATTTTTATCTGTGTTTTCCCCTTTTCTTTCTTTCTCTGGTTCTCTCTCTCTTTCTTCTCTCCCCCTCCCGTCAGTATGTGGGCTGATCACTGCTCAAACTTTTAATTCAGATGGTAATTGGAATAATAATACGGGCAGAATCCTTCTGGCTCTGTTGCTGCAGCTGGGCTTCAGGGAGCTATGAATAGCTCTGAGTCACACACTGAGATGGTTTAACTTCAAATCATTTTGTTTTGTTTTCATATTACCCATCCCCAGGCTCCACGGCTTTGCAGGAAAAAAAAAATCTAAAAATCCCCCCTCTCACTCCATCCCAAAATATAAACTGGGCCGAGGCACATTAATAAAATCCCTGCTTAGAGAACACATCACCTAAAGAAATTGGTCAGCTAATCATGCCTTGCAGGGCAGATGGGGACTGTTGGCACTTACTTGATCTATTTATAAGTATTGAACGAAAAGGCAGAAGTGTGTATATAAAAATGGTATAGAGTTGATTACAGCTTCCTCCCCTCACCTTCCATATGTCACTTTCCTTTTTATATGGTAAAGCTCTCTTGCACAGTGACTGCGTCGCCGCGTGTGTCTGCACGGCACCTAGCACCAAGCCCCCCGGGAGCTGTGACCATCGTTGGGTTTAACAGCACCGCAGCGGCAATGACAATTTGGGCACTGCCTCTTGCAACTAGATAGACCGAAGGCATCGCAGCAGCAGACACCCCATTGCATCATGCATACATGCCCCATAATCTCTGGCACCGACCCCAGGAACAGCTGGGAAGAAAGGAGAAGCACTCTGGATGTCAGACCATAAGGCTGGAAATAGAGAAGGTGGAGAGGAAAAGCAACCGCACGGTGCAGGTAGGTGGGTCTGCAAGGCCCTACCCCAAGATTTGAAGTGTCCCCTCTTTGCATCCAGACTCCCCAAGATGGGGACAGGCATCTGCCGTGCTGTGACCATGTCTGTGCTCGGCGTATGGGTCTGTGGATCCAGATCACAAAACAAAGTGACACTGTCCACGTGACCCTAACAGAGCGCGGCCAAGAAGAATAATGGTACCAGGTGTGGCATGACCGGCTTGGTGGCTTGGTGCAGTGACCACCGCGAGAGCCGTATTGACGCAGGCAAAGGAGAAGCATTTGCCAGACGAGGCCAGATAAAGCGGAGAATATAAGTGTAAAAATATCATGGGATTTTTCCATCATTGTTGTTCATGATGTATATCCTAGAACATCAGATATGGTTGTTATAAAAAGAGAAGTGGGGGAGTGCTTCGGCATGGACATTTCTGTTCTGTGTTTGATGAGAACGCTTCATTGCAGATTTAAGAAAAGATTGACAAATATGATCCATTCTGGCAGGAACTGGAGAAAACCTGGGACGTGTAAAGCTCTGTATCAATAGAGTAGGGGGTACAGGGATCCAGTGATGGAGACATTACATCAGCACCATGCCTTTGTTATGAGCCCACAGATCCTTTGGAAAGCCACAGCAAGAAGCACCGCTGACAGAGCGGTGCTGAGGACGTCCTGATTGCGCTTGGGGTCAGAGCAGTGCCTGGGCTGCTGGCGTGGGCTGGCAAGTTTGCTTGTGCAGCTAAAGCGTGGCACAAAGTGTCAACTGGGGAGTTAGGAATGACTGCAATGTGGCTGTGCTGTTACTGCCTTTGCTAAAGATAAAACCCTTAGGGAGAAAATCAGCTGGGGAGGAGAGAAGGGCAGTCCAGGCTGCAGTGCTGGACGTGACTGCTCTGTTGGCCCTGTAGTCTTGTGCTGTGGGGGTAGGATAGCTGTGCTCTGCTGGAAATGGCTGGGGCAGAGCGGGTGTCAGGTATAGCAGGACACTAAATAGCTTGGGGGTAGAAGTATGTGCTTGTAGGACCCTGGAGACCCACGGTTTACACGTGGTTGATGGCTTAAACACTGCAAGATAGAGAATGTGATGCCCAAGCTGCAGCTGCACCCAGCTGCCTCCCAGAGTGCTGGGGGGCTTCCTCAGGCAAAGTAACGTGTGGGCACTCAGGTAGCCTGAGGATGCAGGGGGAGAAGAAGGGCAGAGGATGGAGAGGTGTCTGTCAGGACTGCAATCTCCTCCCTACCATCTCCCAGAGTACCTGCCCTGCACTGCATCCACCAGCAGGGTTTTGTCCCACGCACAGGGTTGCCACCAAACCCTCAGCCTCCCTGCTCCGTGTGTAGGGCAGAACCAGCTCCAAGGAGGGACCTCTGGCATGATCCAGTTTCACCCCTGTCCTCAGCCAGCCTCTCATCGCCCCGGCCAGTGCAGCCGCCAGCTCCCCGTGCCAGGAGAGGCTGAGCACCGCTGCTGGTTAGGGACAACACGATCATCCTTCTTTTGTCAGAGACCTCTTTGGGCCTTTCCTATTCAGCCTCTTTGTGTTCAAGTTTCAGTGGAGGAAGGTTACCTGCTTTTTACCCCTTTACTATTTGCCACAAGCAGTGAGGAAGATGCCAGAGAGTGCAGACCCAATTTGTACGTGAAAGACTAGGCTAGCAGACAGGCTCTCAGCTCCTGGCATAGTCACTGGCCCCTGACATGGCTCCTGGTCTTGGAGAGCTGTAGTCCCAGTACTGAAGCAGTGACTGTCCCAAGAAACCAACACTTGAGGAGGGAGCGTGGCTCCATCACTGCCTGGAGTAGCTTCTCCACAGAGGTAGAGCCTGCCAGCGGCAGCACCGAGCCCCAGGGCTCTTTGCTTGATTCTCTTTCCCAAGGTGGCACCGAGCATTGCGGGGGTGTGTTGGGGTGGAAGTGGTAAGTGGGTTTATTTTAGTTTGTCTCCTGGCTTGTGTCGTTCCTCGTTTGCAGCGCCCAGTATTAGTAATGCTTCCCCGTGCCAGCTGGCAGCACGGGATGAATCAGATCAGCTGCACCGCAGCGCAGCCCCGTCCGCTGCCGGCCTGCTCTGGGGCCATGCCTCTATCCGAGGCATCTCCTGTGGGAAACCCTCCCCAGCCCCTCTCAGGGTAGGCAGCACGGGCAGTGCCTTTACATGAGGTGTACCCCAGAAAACATGTGGCTGTGGGAATGTGCCCAGCACAGGGTGCTCTAGGAGGACTGCAGCACGCTTGCGCGGTGACAGCAAGCCACGGACACTGCCTCCGGGGGCAGGTTTTACAGGGTTAAAGGTTTGCTTTGCTAGATTTATTAAAATAATAAAAAGACATCTGTCTGTGTGAAAATCAGACTTATGCTCTCTCACTGCCCTTGATCCTCTCAGTCTCCACTACTCTGATTCTGCTTTATTAAGCACATTCCTGATTCCCTAACCTTGCCCCCTTCTGTTATGCACTAGCCTTGGCACGAAAATGTCAGTAGCCTTCTCTTTCTGTTGAAGACCATTCTGTCCCCTCATCCTCCCCCACTCACAGAATCACAGTATCACAGACTGGTTGAGGTTGGAAGGGACCTCTATAGACCATCTAGTCCAGCCCCCCTGCTCCAGCAGGGACTTCTAGAGCACCTGGCATCCAGGTGGGTCTGGAAGACCTTCAGAGAAGGAGACTCCGCAGCCTCTCTGGGCAGCCTGTTCCAGGGCTCTGTCACCCTCACAAGAAAGAAGTTCTGCCTCACATGGAGATGGAACTCTCTGTGTTTTAATTTATACCCATCACCCCTTGTCCTCTCCCAGCCAACCTGCAGTCTATCAGTAGCTTGCTGGACATGGTCAGCCTCCTGCCTCACGCTGCCTGCCCAGGGTCTGGTCCCATCTCTTTATTCTGTGCATGCACGAGGTTTCAGGGTGTTTCGCAAACTCCTCTCTATGCACTGACAGTACAAGTGAACAAGTGCCGGCTCTGCAGCCACAGGGATTTGGCTCATCCCAGTGTTAGAAAGTACTGACTTAATGGACTGTTTTCTCTCTCCCCTGGCCATGACATCACAACATGCCACGGAGTTGCATGACATCATAGATCTTGGAGGACCGTGGAGATGCCTGGTCCTCCCCTCCCTGCAACCTCCCCTCTGCCCCCCACACACCTGAACACACTGATGATCTAAATGGAGGGATTTCTGTGCCTGCCTGTTCCCCCATGAGCATTGCTGAGGCTAAAGGAGCTGCTGCAGAGGTCGGCACAACAGTTGCCGGTGTCATCTGCCTGTGTGACCTGGGCTGAGGGTAATTTGGATCCTGTTGTTTGCCACAGCCCACAGCATCCTGAAAATGCCACGACCGCTTGTCATCCCTGGGACACTGGAGAGAGCCTGCCCAGAATCTCAAGGCCTGGATAACGACGATGATGATGACAACGAAGAACCTAGCTACCCTTGTCACTCCACATCTCCTGCATCCCAGTGCAAGGGCCATGACAGCTCAGGTGACAGTCAGCTGGAGGATCCAGGTGAACCTATTCCATTTTCATTAAGGGGCTTTTTAAAACCCAGGCACTCTTGCACAGTGAAAGATGAAGGATTGAAAAACAGAATGTATGCCAAGAGGTTGGCCCGGCACGCACTGGAACTTGAAGAGGATGGTCAGGAGTTTCAGGAACCTTACTACAAAGACACAGGAATGTCTGGCAGTCTGTCTGAAGATGAAGACAATAGCTGGACCAGAACTTATCACCTTCCTGTTTATGAAAGATCACATGGGACCAGGGTCACCAATATGGCACCATCCGGCTCCTATGACTCTTTCCAACATAACCTAGGAAAGCACTTGGAGATGGAAGCCTATACCCCATGGGTCCATGCCAGCGACCCTTACCTTGCATACCCAGATCACACCAGGGGAGCAGAACCCCACGCTCTCCATGAAGAGTCCATCGGGGACAGGGAGTTCCCTTCCCTGCAGCTGACCTATGAAGAGCTCAGGGAGGAGAACTGTATGCTCAGGTGGAAGATCAGGAGCATGCAGAGCTTCTCAGAAAGCCAAGCACGAACAGTGAGGAGCCTAGAGAGACGCTTGAAAGCCAATATGGTCAAAGAGGAGAGAGAAGCCCAAGGGTTAGAGTCCCTTGTCCAGCAGACTGAACGCAGTCTCCAGCTGATGACCCAAAGGGCTCTGGAGGCAGAAAATAATGTGGAAAAGCTGAAGCGAGAGATGTTTCTTCTCCAGGGAGAGCTGGAGAATTTCAAGGCAGAGAATGAAAACCTGAGAGCTGGCCAAACTACTGATCTAGGGGCAATGAAGCAAAACATAGACATCGCCCTGCAGAATCTCCACAGGATAGTAAGTGGTGCAAACTGGTCCATCAGACAGCTGGTCTCTGGAGCAGAATTGCTGCATTTTGTTGCTGAACTCCTCAAATCTACAGGCAAGATTTCCGAAGTTGAAGCAGAAGCAGAAGATGGTCTATGAACTAAACTCTCTGCTACTCCTATGGATGAGTGTACGGACTGAGACAACAAGTCTCCCACAACAGCCTGTACTAAAAACTTGCTTTCACATGCTGGAGTGTGTGTGTGAATAGGCAATGTTTGTCCTTCGTAGAAGTACATTTTTTTTGTGATTAAATATAAATTTCAGGTACTGATATAGTTTTAGCTGCTGATGCTCTATTCTGGCATTGCAGCACTAGAAATTTCTCCCTCTCCTCCTGCCTAAATGTGTCTTAACTTTGGGCTACAAGACCCAGTCTACAGACGGTTCTGTGCATGAGTCCATGAAAAGGTTTTGGCTGAATTGACCTGAGTTCTTTTTTGGGACACAGGAGATTTATTATATCCAATACACGGGGTATTATTCTTTAACAGTGTGCACATCCCCTAGCTTAGTGGTACTAGCTGATGTAAAAGATGATCAAAGCTCTTGCTACACAGGCATTTCATCTGTTTGCTGTACCTGCATTTCATCTATTTGCTTTGCCCCTTTCTATCGATCTGGGCAAGGTAAGGAGCAGACATCTGGCTGCTCTTGCACACAATTACAATGAGCAGTTCTTTAAATCCTCTTTCCACTTTTTTTGGAGAAAGCAACTGTCCAGCCCTTAAGTCTGAAGCCTCTTTGGAACTTCTGCTTCCATTCCTGCAGCCAGGGAGGGGGCAAGTTTGTTCAGGAACTTTTAGGAAACTGTGTCTAATCCAGATGTGAGTTGTGATGTTTTCTTTCCTCTGATATCAGTGTCCAAGATGGCTAAAGGTGCATCAGACTTATCAAGGCTGGCTAAGGATGGATGACACTGGTTGGAGAGGATGCCCTTCCTCTCCTGCCTGGTGCTGACATAAAGAAGTGCACTTGAATTACCTGGTTTTTGTCACTTACTAAAGTGAAACAAGGGCAGGATCTTGCGGTCTATATTCCCCATGGTATCATTGAAGACATATATTAGCTTAATCCTAGTAGGGCCGTCTCTGTGTACAAAGTGACTTTTCTTCATTACCTAGACATCCCTCGACTCTGCCGATGAATTTTTACTTACTGACCTCAATTCTGCTGTAGGTTGTCCAGCTGCATAACAGTATTTCTTACACCTGTCTGCACTGACTCTTCTTAAAGATTTGGATGCTGTTGGGTGGTGAGGGAGCTGGTGTTGACAGAGCTTCGTACAGCTGTTTTCGCTTGGATGTGTTTTTTTTTTTTTTTTCTGATGGGAATTTTTGGGCAGTTGCTCACTTTTTTTTTTTAACCTGAAATATTTTCCTTTTTTTTTTAACCTGAAGCTGGTGAGTTGTAACTTGCAATGTTGCTGCCTCCTCATGATTCCATAGTGTCCCTGGTCTAAACAACCACAGTTGATTTGCCACAGGTCTTAAATTGTCCCAATAATCTTGCTCTCTGGAGGAGAGACTGCTGGTTAAACTTCATCCTAGACATGACAACAGCAGTGCTTGTATGTTGGAGGTGTTGTCTGCAACTCCCTACTTGTTCCCTTGCTTCTCTGTTTCTAATTTAGGGAAAGTGGTGATCACCTGTAGCCACATGAAGCTCTGTTCTGCAACAGTGATTATGAGACAACGATGGTTCTCTTTTCGACTTCTTCAGCCTTGACAATGTCACCTGCTGTTCCTTTCTCCTGTCCAGGCACAAGCACTTGCAAGGAGTTCCAGACCTTGCATTTGACCTAGAAATCATTGGATTTGACCAAAACCACTGTTTTTGGCAGCCACTGGTTGCTTGTTGGTGAGGCTGGAAGCGAGCAAATGAGCTGGCTGTGTCTGCATTCTGTGCTCTATATTGGCTGCTGTAATCCAGAGGATACAATGTGGGATTAGCATGGGTATACAAAGCCTTTCCTAATCTGTGAGTCATCACCCCTTCACTGCATTTCCTTTCCCAACAGCCCTGGGCATGCGGGATATGTCGTCTCTTGCGTCTTTGGTTTCTTAGTTCTTAGTTCAGGATGGACTGGGTCAGGACATAATACCTGCTGGACGTTCTCCCAGGGCTCTACCGTGGAGACCCTCCTTGGCTGCTCTATACACGACATGTTGCAAGGTCTGTTTGCTCTAGCTAGCTTCTCCTTGGCTACTTCTAAGATCTTCCTTTGCATTAGTCCTTCTTTTTGGCTCTATGAATTGCTTTTATTTCCTTCTTTAGAATGTGGGAGATGTTCTCTGCTCCTTGGAAATAACTGTCTTCTGGATCAGACTAGGCTGCTGTGTTTGTCTGTGCTTCAATAGTCCTTGTGTGTGTGTGTGTAGGTATTTAGACTGGCTGAGCTCTTGTCCTAATGCAAGCCATGATATTAATATCATATGGTTCAGCGAAGGGGCCTTGCAAGCTGCTCAACTGTTGTGTCCTTGATCTGGAGATTGGTGGCTGTCCTGCCCTGCAACTCAGATAAGGGGCTCCAGCAGGCAGGAGAGTGCAGGGACTGAGGGCTCCCACAGTGTGTGCATGAACCAGGTCTGTGTTTGCCAGCTCTTCACTTGCTGCGGGTAGGGCATGGTGCGCTGTCTCACAGAAAACACTATGTCCTTCCCCATCGGAAATAAAAAGGCCGGGAGTTGTGCACTCTCCAATCTGGCCTGGGACAGATCCTTCTGGGGATGTTTGACAGGGTTTTCCTCTGTACTTCTTTGTAAGGCACATGCCCAGGAGCGATCGCAATGACAGCACAGGCCTCAGCTCACCAGAGGTGAAACCTAGATTCGCCTTGTCCCATATGAGTGCTGCTGCATGAGATCCCAAGCTCGCCCAGCTCCTACCGCCCCCGGCACCTGATGATAAAGCAAGCCATGGGCAGCGTCCGAGTCAACCGGTGAGTAATCTGCATCTCAAGGACTGTTGCTGTCCCTGTTGCCCTGGGCCTCCTTTTCTGGTCCTTCTGACCCTATCTGTGGCCTGCCTCACATTTTATTCCTCTCAAATTACTTGCCAGGTTATTTCCAAGTTAAGGCTCCTTTCTCTTGCTCCAATCTGAAAGATGCCATATGTGTGTGGAGGGGATTCTCAGGTCTCAGCAGGGTCAGCTGCTTTGGGAAGGAAAAGAACATGGACATGGTGCCACACACTAACCTTGGTCAAGAAACCATGGATTTCAACAGGACCGTAGAAGCTTCATGGCTTCTTAT
>NW_010577772.1:81574-93757 GCF_000705375.1 Tinamus guttatus
CTGACATCTACTGCTGTAAAAAAAACTCAAAAATGCAACTCCCTAGCTAGGGGAAAAGCCGGTCCAGTTGCTTTGATGCTTGGGGTCTTCACATCCTTTGCCCTGGCTGTTTTTAAGCAAAAAGGACTAGGTCTCTTAATTCCCCTCCCTTTCCTGCTGGGGCACGCAGAAGCCAAAGTGCACGGAAAGTGTCAGTGGTGGTTTAACTAGGAGCATCTGCTTGCCACAGGCTCTTCAAGAGTTATGCTGCTCAAACGGTGCGTTTCTCAGGCGGGCCCATGTGGTGAGGTGGTGCAATCACTCCTGGTAATAAGCCCCCTTTTGCCTGTAAGCAGCATTCATGGCCCAAGTGCTTTGCTAGTAGCTAGTGGTACTTACAGAATATATACTTCTTATACAGGTACCTCTGTACCTGCGTGCCCATATGCATATGCCACACACGCCAGTATAAACTACCCAATGCCACAACTTCATCCTATAGTTTCCCAAGAACATACACACAATACACAACACCTCAACTAGCAGCTCTCCAGCTGTGTCTTGGGGACTCCTTTTACCAAGCCTGTGAAATGCTGTCAGGACAATTCAGCTTGGAAGATTTTAACTGCTATAAAGAAGTGTGGAAATTTTGAGGGAGTCTGCAAATTAAATCTCACAGCCATTCACAACTATAAATACACCCTGTGACACACAGAAACACTCGATATTTTGGCCATGGCACCAGTGCATGTGATACATGGAGCATCACCTTTCAAGCAGGTGACACTTCCTTGTCCTGTGCTCTCCAGGAAAGACAGTCCTATTTCATGCCAGGGCACAGGATCTCAGTGATGCCCTCCTACAATATCTGCTGGAGGGAACACTGCCTCAAGACTTTCCCCCTAATCCTGAGGTGCTGCAGCTTGTTTATATGGAGGGAGACACAGCTTATCCACTCACAAGCTTTATTTCTTTCCTTGTCTTATTAATGAACAATTTATTCCTTTGATTTATTGTTGAAAGCTCTTCTACAAGAGGAAGGACTTTTTCCCTGTGAATAAGATCCAGGCAGGCACTGATTCAGATCTCTCACGCCGTAGCAACTACTATCACTAGCAACTGCTATCACTCTTGACAGTTTTCAAAGTAATGTTGTTGCTGTTTTAAATGACATTTGAGAAACTTTGTCCGTATTTTATTTTTGGTGACACTTTTAGTCAACCCTTTTGCAAAGAAACGATCATTGGCACCTTTTAAATCACCCCAAACTCGCTCATCGAGATATTTTAATACACACTATGGCTAAAAATATTTTCAAGAAACATAATAATCTCAAACAAGGAGAAAATGGGTTTGTATTTCCACGATCAGGAAATTATTATGTAAATGTCCTTGCTTCACGGGGAAAAAAAAAAAAAAAGTTTTTTTTAGCCAGCTCTGTTTTGGTTGTGCCTAGGGGTGCAATGTAGCATACCGCCTTGTTTCTTGCATCCAGACTGAGGATCCCTGTGTGATAAAATCTCTCTTCTACTTATTTCAAGCTTCAGCAGGCCATCTACTTCTTTGCAGAACTGCCTGAGGTCTCTGTCGGCTTTATATGGGAAATATAAAGCAGCCATCGTTTTAACTGCCACAGAATAGGAAAAAAAAAAAAAGTGAGAGAAAAAAAAAGAGAAAAAAGAAGAAGAAGAAGAAGAAATAATAAAAAAGCTTTGCCTTCAGAAGCCATTAAGGGCTTGCTCTTACTCCTGCTAAGTCAATGAGACTTTTGTCATTGACTGTGGTAAGTGCAGAATCGGGCCCTAATGGAGTACTACTATTGGAAAACCCCAGAGGCACCAGCCGTGTGCTAAATCTGCAAAGTTGGGACAAACTATTCCAGGCTGTGGAGAAGGGGGAGAGGGAAAAAAAAACATGCTGAGCCTGGGCAGAACTGAATTTAGCACTCAGGCACTGCGTGGCATAGGGCCAGGCTTGGAGGGCAATTGCAACAGGCCTTCAGGTAGGTAACGACTGTAAGCATAAGGAAGGGGAGTTGAGTATGAAATCCATAGACTCAGCAAACCGTGGTGTGTTGTCCCATAGTCAGGCAGTGGTAGACTGGCAGCTGACAGCCAGGAGGAGCTCAGATGGCAGAAATTTCCTGGAAGGCCAACACACTGGTTGTTTCCGCTTTGGCCAAGTTCAAGCCTCCCCAACGCCTGTACATGACTGTCTGCAGGACACGGCACATTTAGGTTTAGTAGCAAGGCTTAAGCTGGGAGAACATCGCCATTGCCTGTCCTAAGAGCACCATCTAGAGAGGAAAGCAAGGCTTGCATCCCTGCAGCTCCCAAATCCATGCAGTGTTTGAAGGCTACACCCAGGGCTGAGCCTTCCCCTGGAACAGCCCTTGGCGCTGAGGTGGCAGGGGGTGCTGCAGGCCAGGCTGAAGCCACACTGGCAAAGCTGTGCTGGGGCTCAGCACAAAATTGGGTGTCAGAGCTGGAGGTCAGGGATCAAAATGTTTCCTTTCTGATCCTGGAGACAAGGCAGGCTCGAAAAAGGACAGGCGCTGATCTACTGACGTTTTCACAGCCACGCAGCTCTGTGTTAGACCTTTAACCTGTGGTAAAGGTCAGCGCGTCTGACAAATAGGCCACAGCTTTCTGCTCTGCACTATCAGCTATCAGCTCTCTAAAACCTCAGCAGCTTTCACAGAACAGCCTCTGACTTCTGCAGCAGTTAGATATGCTGCCACTTTGATTTCTTCTCCAGGCAAGGGCTATAAGGCTATTCCAGTCCTGAGCAGGACGTAGATAAAAAAGAAAAAGAGTTCAGAGTCAGGTCATTTTGCTGCTGGCCTGCCCTTCAAGCACGCCTCATAAGCTCAGGTTGCACATGCTCAGCATGAGATTTGCTCCCCTGTCTCCATTATTCAGTCCCCTGAAATGGCACTGACAACTTATGGCTGTAGCAGAATGTTGTTGTCATGTCGCTGTCTTTCCCCTGCCACAGACAGTTGGTCAGGACAACTCTACAGTAGGAGAGAGGCAACAAACTGCCTGGAATTGCAGAATTATATGAGGCAGGGGTCAATCTCTTCTACAAAATAACTACTGATAGGACAACAGGAAGTGGCCTTGAGTTGTCCCAGAGGAGCTTCAGGTTAGATATTAGGAAAAATTTCTATGCAGAGTGGTGAAGCATTGGAACAGACTGCTGAGGAAAGTGGCGAAGTCACCATTCCTGGCAGTGTTCAAGAAATGTGTAGATAAGGCACTTTGGAACATAGCTGGTGGTATGATGGTGATGGGTTTATGGTTGGACTTGATGATCTTGAAGGTCTTTTCCAATGATTCTATGATTCTGTTGACATGACCACGCTAGAACAGGGGATGGTGCACAACTCGAAGGCAGAAGGTTTGCATTACCTTGAGAGTTTTTCTTGTAAGCAGTCTTTTCCTAACCCTTCAGGTCATTAGGAAATAACATTCTGGCTTGCAAAATGCTCAGAGTCTCTGCGCTTTCTAGCAAACACGTGTTCCTCAACCCTGGGCTATTTCCAGTTCCCAGGAAAGCAACAGCAGCAGAGCAGTCAACAGTCCATTAGTATATATACTTACCTTTGAACACCTGCCCTCCTGGGAGGAAATATTTTGTAGGTAATCCTTATGCTCTCTAAGCAGCCTTAGTTCTGGGCATACACATCCCAAGAGACTATTAAAATTACGTCAGAATGGAAAGAGGAAATGTGTGTTGCTAAGTGGAATTATGTGATTTCAGTGCTCTGATGCCTGTGAAGAATTTCACAATGGACACAAATGCCATCCTGAAATAGTCTGTCAGACACTGGATATTTGAACTTTAAAAGTTTTTGTCCTCTGAAATTAGCAGGATTATTTTAGTGCTGGCCCTGGATTTGAAATAGCACGTCTTGGAACCTGTGAGCTGATAAAATTTGAGTCTCTGACTAGAGTGCATGGATGAAGTTGTTTGAATGTCCCAGCGCTACAGTCACTAAGGTTGTCAGCTGACGACACGAGGCCTATAAGATATGAAGTCTAATTACAGAAGCTCTGCAACCAGGAAAATAAGGAGCCTGAAACTGCGACTGACAGGTGATTAGGTACTCAACCAGTAACAGATTCCCTGTGTCCATCAGGGACCTAACAAAGGTCTGCACATCCTGTTTGGTGTATTGAACAGAGGAGGATAAGGAAGAATTTGTCCCATGAAGAAGCCTCCTGAGCCCTGAGCTCTTTCGTGGGCCCGTTGTGCTTGCTGCTGCACAGTCAGAGGAGAAGAGGCAGTTCCTGTTCCACAGAGCTTCCAGTCTCAGTCAGAAAGAAAGAGAAAGGGGAAGAGAGCAGGCTGACAAGGCAAAATGACTTGCCCAAGATCATGGAGCAGACAGTGGCGTAAGGAGAAATTTAACCTGTTTCTTGAGTTTAACCTGCTACCTCTCTGTACAGCTGAAGATGTCACAAGGGATAAACAAATTTGTACTAGTTCCTAGAATAGCGCCCTGCCTTCCCTGCACCCACAGCTGCAGTGAAACTATGTCCAAGATGCTGTGTTGTGAGGCTCTCTCTGGGTATCACCCCAGGTAAGATCCCATCACCTCCGTACCACTGCCTGGGACACCAAATGGCAGCTCTGTCGGACCAAGCACAGCACATGTTCCAGTCTTGCTACTTGCAGGCATCCAGCTGCAGAAGCAAGGAACCATAGTGTCACACTGCATCCCCAAAGTTTACCTGCATGTGGCCTTACAGATACAAATCAGCACTTTGAAATCACACCCAGAAGTCAACAGGAGACTATGGCAGGCCTGGATGAGCATGTCCTGGGGTTCCTCATGAGCAGCAGCACAAGGCGGGGAGGCAGGTGCTGGCTCTGCCAGCTCTCGGGCAGTCCCTAAGCACAGCCCTTTGCAGAGAGAACACTGAGTGCTCTGAGCTGGTCCTGGCGCTGTCACAGGCTGCCCAAGATGCTCTGCCTTGAGAGTGATCCTCCGGTGAGAATTGGTCTTCTAAAGTGAATTATGCCAGACCAAAAGCAGAAACACCCCCGCTCCGCACCCTCACTGCTTGCAGGGAACAAGTCCCCAGCTGCCTCTTGCCCTTCGCTGCGTAGGACTTGTAGTGAGATGGCCCTCTGTTAATTGCGCCCTGTGCCTGGTGTTCAGCTGGCAAGGACAGGCTGTCCCTTCCAGAGAAACCCCTTGCATAAGAATTAAAGAGGAGCCGGGCTGAGATGCTGAACTAATCCACCAGGGCATGCTGGGAAGCTGCATTTTAAGCCACTCTCCCTGCCCTGCCGTCTCCTTGTATGTTGTTTATCTCTCTGTCCCTCCCACAGCAGTACGTGAATTATCCTGACTGGGCAAGCTGGTTTCATAACCGCCTGAGCTGCCTCCCCCTAGTCCCTGAGTCCGCATGGGAGTTGCTCGTAAACAGGAGGCTTTTCAGTTACCACCAGTTTGTGCTGTTGTGAATAACAAGCCCACGCAAATGCTGCTCCCCCCGCCAGAATCCGCACACCGCACACATATTTTGCTACTATGGCCACATGTTCACTCCCGTGGCGCAGGCGCACTCGCCGCAGCACACGCGGACAGGGCAGGCTCCTCGCAAGTGCACTTCGCACGCATGTGACACTCATCGATCTCACTAGCACATACCACACAGACAAAACCAATATACGTGTGACGTGCAGTCAGAGCTACTGCCCCAGCAGGCTGCACAGGGGCTCCCCTGTTACGGCACGCTCATCACCTGCTGTTAGGATGCATGTGTGACACTACGCCCTCCTCCAGCTGCAACTCGCACAGCTCTTGCAGTCCACACTTGCCACTGGCACAGAGGAATGCAGGGCACATATATACCTGATGTGTTCTTGTAACACATGCCAAACGAGCACCAACATGGGCATCATACAGTTTTTACACACAGGTGATAGGATAATTCAGGTTGGAAGAGGCCTTGGGACATCTCTAGTCCGGCCTCCTGCTCAAAGCAGGGTCAGCTAGGAAGTCAGACCAGGTTGCTCAGGGCTTTGTCCAGTTTGGTCTTGAAAAATCTTCCAAGACTGAGACCACATAGCCTCTCTGGGCCACCTTTCCCCATGCTTGATGTCCTCATACGTAAAAAGATTTTCTTATATCCAGTCTGGACCTCTCTTGTTTCCACTTAAGCCCTCTCATCCTCCCACCTCATGCCACTATGAAGAGCCTGTCTCTATCTTCTACCAAGAAGCAGCTTTTCCACAGAGCTGCTCTCCAACCAATCAGTCCCCAGACAGACTTGTTGCCAGATGCTCTTCCTTCCCAGCAATAGGGCTTTGCACTGGTCCTTGCTGAATTTCCTAAGGGTCCTGTAAGCCCATTCCTCCAGCCTGCCTAAGTCCCGCTGCATAGTAGCCCTGCCTTCAAGCACACTGACCAGTCCCCTTCCCCAATTTGGTGTCATCTGCAAATTTGACCACAATGCACTCCACCACCTCCTGCAGGTTATTGTTAAACAGGATGGTCCCAGCATAGTTCCCCCTGGTAGCCTGCTTATAACCAGCTTCTAGGTAGAGTGCAGCCCATTAACCACTATTGCCTGAGCCTGACCTTCCAACCTGCTTTTTACCCATGTGGTTACCCAGCTATCCAGACCACAAAGCCCTTAACTAGATAAAGCAATTTTATGGGAGACGGTGTTGACAGCCCTGCTGAATTTGAGGTAAACAACTTGCACTGCTCTCCCCTCACCCACAAACCCAAGTCATCCTATCACAGAAGGCAATCAGGTTGGTCAGGCATGACTTATCCCTGGCAATCCATCGTGACAGCTCCCAGTTGCCATCTTATCCATGCACGCAGAACTGTGTTCCAAGAGGACTTGCTGCATGATTTTCGCTGTGACCAAATGGTGCCTGACCAGCCTATAGTTCTCAGAATGAACCTTTTGGCCTGTTTTGAAGGCGGATGCAATCTTTGTCTTTATCCTGTTGTCAGGGGCCTCCTCTGATCTCCACGATCTGTGCTTATGTATTCAGCCTTGTCTCCAGTTAGCCTCCCAAACACAAGTGATTTCACAGTTGAATTGCCTCCTATCCAACCAGTCTTAGACTTTTGTCTGACCTGCAAATCTTCCTGAAGGGGAAAATGCATTTCTCACATCTCTGTTGCTTTGCTGCCATTGTTTCTAAGGGGGGAGGGCTAGATTTCTGAGCCCCAGGGCCAAGTTTGGGACTGTGAATCCTCTCCTCTCACTAGAGGTTTAGAGACATTCACACCTATGCCAAAAGCTGCCTCCATTAGCCATGTCCCTTCTGCTCCCATCCCTCCTGGGAGAAGGGATGGTGCTGCCCTAGCTAATAGCTCTGGCCCAAGTGGTAGAAATGGGGCAAAAAAAAAACAAAGCAGAGTGAGGGCCCAACTCAGAAGCCCTTTTCTTTAAAATAAGAAAGCTGGAATTTCTTACAGGGAGATACACTGCTTCTGAAACCCGCTAGTGGGGAGGAATGCAGAAGCCTTGATGAGGCAGAGGTGGTGCCTCCTCTGGATTGCTAAAGGAGGGCTGAGCTTCACAGGAAGGAAAAGCAGCGGGGGTGCAAAAAGGGAAGTCCTACAGTTAGAACATGAGAGAGAAAACATGAGCCCTGTTCCCAGCCCTGTCATTGACTGCCTCCGTGACACCCAGCAAGTCACAGCCACTCTCCATCCCCTGCCCGTGACATGGAGCTCAGAGTGCCAAAGCAGAGTCTGTGACCACTCAGTGGATGCTCAGATGCGGGGGGTCACCCAGCAGGCCAATGAAGAGTATTAGTTTCTGTAACTTCAAGCAATTCAGTCCTGAGTACAACTCCTGCCAAATAACCTTGACCCTATCCTGTAGCTCTCTGCTGTCTGGCCTGGCCTGACACAGCTTTGGCACCTGAATATTCCTGTCTGTTTGTTTTGTTTTCCCATTAGGTCTTATTTATTTATTTATTTATTTTTAACAAAACGAGCCAGCGGAGGTGTAGCAAAGACAACCAGCTGCAAACTGACAGAAGCTGGGAATACTGTGAGGATTAGAAAAAAAAAAAAAAAATATATAGGAGAAAAAAAAAAAAAAAAAGAAAAAAAGAAAACAGAAACACTAAAGGCCCTTAATTATAGGCGTGGTGGCCAGGAGCGGCTCCTGCTATTAAGGCTGCCAGTACTTCCCCTTTTAAGACCCTGTTTTTACTTGCTTAGGACTTTGTCACAGTTTCACCTTTTGAGCAGAAGTTTGCCCTAACAACGGACTGCCTCAGCCGGAATTGGATGTATTGATTTAGTTCTGGAAAAAAAAAAAAAAAAAAAATGTGGCTGGGTGCTAGATTTCCTGGGCTGGAAGGAATATATATATATATATGGCTTGGCGCAGGAGACAATAGCCCCAGGTCTTCTGCGCTCTCAGGCAAATACTTGCTTGGCCTTGGGCAGGAAGTCAGGTTTTCTACAAGGGAGGCTGTGTTTTGGCAGCTCCCTGGTATAACACCACTGCTTTTCCCCCGCAGTGTGACCAAACTGTGTATCTTTGCGAAACGCAAGCGGAAGCATTGTCACAGTTCACAGCTCCATAATATGGGCCTCTGTTTACTTGCCCAGCCCTTCCTCAGCTTCTAAGGGCAGCACAAGGGCATATGGGCCTTGCCACTGAGGAGAAAGGCCGGAGGGGCCCAGAAGGGCTTTCCCTCCTAGCGCTGTTTCCTGCTCCTCTGAGGCAGGCACCAGGCTGCACCTTCCGATACCTCACGTGGTGCTTCCAGTCACGTCTGGTTTGGCTTCTTGGAAGTCTGGTGGAAGAAGGCCCTTGATTTGAATAGGGAGGGGATGAAACCCAAAGGGAAAGGAACGGGGAAAGGACCAAAAATTTGAGGAAGAGCAAATGAGACCGGGAGCTGAAGCTGGGACTGGTGGGGCAACGGGGTTAGTGCCTGGAAACTGTTGGAGTGACTTGGACTGGCTGAACAGGGGAATTAGGAGCCAGGGAGCAGAGAGCGGGGGTAGTCATGACAGCAAGGCGGGGAAGGGGAACATGAGAGGAGGGGGATTGGCAGGGGAGCAGGAGGAGGGAGGCAGTGCTCCAACCTGAGCTGAGGAACAGGGAGCTCTGGTGGCAGATGGAGACTGGGCTGAGCATTAGGATTGACTGCCCAAGGAGACTTGGACTAATGATGTGGACCAGGTTATGTGAACAGGAGGCAGGATGTGGTGGGAAGACTGGGACTAACTGGCCAAGGATAGGAAGCGTTAGGAGCGTGGATGTATGTGTGTGTTGGGGGGGGTGTAATTTTGGATCAGGAAACAACACTAGGAAAGAGCCTGGGAATGAAAGATGAGTTAGGGAAGGGGAAGGGGACAATGACAGAGCCTGAAGCCCAAGACTTGGTGAAAAGCCTAACGAATGGAGGCAAAAAACGGGAAAGCTGGGAGAGATGGGACAGAGGAAGTAACAGATACAGACTGGGACATCTCGCAGTAGTCAAGGGGAGCAGGAAGGACAGACATGTCAACTTGTATTTGTGGGACCACAGATTTTCCAGCACCTGAACAAGACGTCATGATTCCCAAGTCTTACTACTCCTGTGCTGTCACCCTCAACACCACCTGGCAGCACGTCTCACCTCTCACCAGGTCTATCCTCACTGGAGACAACAGGCCACTGCTGCTATCTGTTATAGCAGAATACACATTTCTCATCAGTGAAAAAAGTGGCAGCAGCAAGACAGTCCATGGAACTGCCCTTCAATGTCCTCATGCATATGAATTATGATAGAGTCTTTAATTACACAACCACAGACCTATTTTCCACCAAACACCTGCAGAACACAGGTTAGATGGTGCTCTGGGTGAGTCTGGGCTGCGTCATGAAGGAGACTCTTTGCAGGGCACAGCATCATTCTCTTTTTTTTCAAAAGTGTAAAGTAAAAGGGGTGACTCATCACTGAGACAGTTGTGTTTTGGCCAGGATCCCTTCCTCTGCTGCAGATTTCCTACCTGGTGCGGAGCGAGTCACTCAGAGCAACCTCTTCCAGAGGTAGCTATTAACTGTGTTTTATTTATTTTGGCATTTTTGCTTTGTTTTTTAGCAATGTACTATCCTGAGATCCTGATGTCTCATTTACAGGAGTTTTTATTGGTCTCTGCTGCAAGTGCATGGGGACTTGCACTCGACTATACACAAGGCTGCAAAAGGCAGAGTGCTCTGGCAAAGCTCAGCACTCAGTTCAGCCACCCCACATTACAGGCGACTTTTGACCTTACTCCCAGGAATGCTGGGTCCTCCTCTAAAAAGCTGCTCTCTTGCTTGGCATGAGTATTGAGAAGGCAAATCTCTTATTGGTTGGGAAGCACTGAGAAAGTAGAGCATGTGTCCTGTTAAAAGACCCTTTAAATATTAATCATTGTTTTTAGAGTAGGGGCTGAATAGTCTGAAGTTAATAATTGTGAGTAAATGCCTTGAACAAGAAGAATAAAGCAGAAGACCAAACGGCTGACCCTTAAATAATGACATGCCAACCTAAGTAGGAGTCCTGGGACAAGAAACGCATGTGGTCTCATATTGACTGGACCATAATCTATATTATTGCTCTTTTGCCCATGCCTAGGTTTTGAGGATTGTGCTGCATTAGTGCTGGCCTTGCATAGCATTTTGAAAGTGATAAAATAAGCCTTGTGGTTCCTGCGACACACAGATAATCCTGTGTTACACGGAGGAAGCAGAACATCGCTGAGGTGCAGCCCCAGGGTAAGCTAGTGTGGAAGGCAGCCAGAGCTGTGCTCCCTAGGCCAAGAAAAGTTCCTGCAGGCACAGCTCCCATGGGCTGTATGTATCAACTCTGCAAGAGCACAAGTTACCCCAGCCTGGTGAGAATTTGCCTCAGGGGCTCTTGGGCTGCTGAGGGGGTCAACTCTGTTGGATGTGTGTCTTTCTGAGGGTGCCTGACTCCTCCAGAACCTCTGCTCTTGAATTCCAGGTTGGAGATGTTGTTGTTTGTTCTCACTTCATATCTTCTTGCTTTCACTGTCCTTGAAGAAGTGAAGCTTTGATAAAGAACTGGATTCTCTACTGTTTCCCTGGTTCCCCACACTTTCCTAGCACTGACAAGTCTCTCTATGGTCTTCAAAGCAGCATGTCCCTCTATGGATATCGGAAGAAATGGGATTCTCCTCACTGCAGATAAGGCAGAGTTGCCAAATACAATCTGGCAGTTTGCTGAGGTCTGCCAGTTTCCTTGGAGCTCAGTTTTCCCTGAGACGGCTTCATTGTGCTCGGGAGTTTCACAGGGCCATGAACCCAGCTGCCTGATCAGGAAAAATCATATGTGGTGACTTTGGAAAGCCACCCAGCAGCAATGATGTCAATAAACAGGGCAACTCCAGTCCTCCTTTCCTAAGTAAGGAGTGAAATGGCCAATAGTGATGATGCTGGCTGTGTGCTCACTGAGACAAATCCTCCTTGGATACAGCAGCCAGCAAGCACCTTTCCAGCTGCTCCAGGCACTCAGCAGTGCTGGGCAAACTCCCTCCATCACTCAGCCTGCAATGCATTGCACTGGATTCCCACTACAGCACCAAAGCATGAGCACTGGGGACTGCCCAAGGACCTTCCCATGGTAACAGAAGGTCACTGAAAAGGCCCACCAGGACAGCCATCCTGTGGAGCCCATCTCTTGTCTATCAACTTCAGCAATAGCACTCCCTAGATCACCTAGGGATGCTTTGGCCACCTCCAGACACTGTGAAAGGCAGATACCAGAAAGTTTTCCAGATTAGGTCCTCCAGTCACTGAGCTAATGGACCTGGACCTCTCTGCAGCATGTCATGACTCTCTTCCAAGCTCTGCACTCAATATCATCCCCAGGAAGCCAGGGAGACAGTGCAAGGAGAGACTGCCCAGAGTTCATGCTGGCAAGAAGTTTGAGCACGGCTAGGGCTCACTGTTGGGTCTTGGACACTGAGGGCCAATTTGGTAACTGGAGATGTCCCAGTAGAGACTGAGTGTGGTTTCTTCCAGTGTCTTAAATTTCTCCCCTTTTCATTCCCCACCACTTGCAGTTGGGGTCCAGTTGCTTGTGTTTTTTAGACACTGGGACAGGAATTACCTGTTTCTTACTGGAGCACTGAAAGCCCTAGTGAAGACAGGGTCTCCACTGGCTCCCACACACAAAGCAAAGCAGCAGTCCCTGGCCCCGGGATAA